>JAJJMC010018249.1:1397618-1491424 GCA_023531435.1 Papaver californicum | reverse complement strand
ATTTTGATAGTCCATGCTTGTGATTTACCTCTGTTTGTTAGCATAACAAAACCAATTTTGGCAATTACTTGTGCTTCAATTAATTTAAAAAGAATTATCTGATTAATCACATAGGTTGTTAGAATTACCTGATTCCTGATTCCTGGTCCTTTTGAAATTATTCAAAAATCATCTTTAGGTTATTTAGTCTTTTTCTTACTCCTGGAATTTTCTAGAGTTAATTAGAATCATTATTTTCTAAAATCATTACCTTCACAAGTTCGAGAATCGAACCTCTTTTTACCACTATATTAAAATTACATCATTCATGACGAACGATATTTGGATCAATACATGGCATATCTACCATCTTCCAAGTGAAAATGTCAACATACTCTGTTAGTAGAGTACATAAATCATGTTCCCGCTCAGGTTTCATCAAAGTTCCAATTTTGATCATTTTCGGGGATTTTTCAGTTCCTATGTTGGCATTTTTGGTCACCTAAACTGCTGAAAAAAATAGTTTGGGGGCTCCTAAAATTGGAGGATCTCCCTTTAATTTTCATTTGGGAAAGTTTTCACTGGTTTCAGCTTTTGATGCATCATCTTTGGAATCAACATTTGTAATGTTTGATAAACTTTTTCCCGCGGTTTCAACCATGTGCTGATGAATTGCTTCTTCCTTGGCTTTGATGTTTCGTTCTTTTTTTCTTTATTATTGTATTTGGTTGCGTTCCTTATTCATTTTTGTTTCAGTGAGAATACATATTTTTTCAATATTTTGATCTCCCTTAATTTCCATTTCTCCTTGTGGTGTTGGAAGTCGCAAATACTGATGATAGGTTGCAGTCACTCCTTTCAGATGATGAACCCAATGTCTTCCAAGAATTACATTATATAGGGACGGTGCTTCTACTACACTGAATTTGGTAATGATGTTTATCGGTCCCGCCATGACTTCAAGTAAAATTTCTCTTTTTAGTTTTGAAGCTATTCCATTGAACCCATAATTAATGTAACAAAAGGACATAATTTGATCATCTTTAAATCCCATTCTTTGAAATGTATCGTAAAATAATACATTGAGTGAACTTCCCCGATCCATGAGGATTTTATTTACATTCCATCCAGACATTGGTAAAGTAAGTATTAACGAGTCATTATGTGTTAATTTCTTGATCTAACTCACTTGCTGAAAATGTTGACTGTACAACCATCAAATCTTCCCATGTTTCTGCGACTCTGAATTTTTGAAAATTTCATGATCATCAATCCTTTTCCATAGTTTTCTATTAATTGCGCCATTTACAGATTATTGGCTTTGCTCCTAATGGGGAAATTGTATTTATAGTTTGGTTGTTTACCGGAATATTCATAGTCTTGTCAAGACATGGTCTTGTTGGTGGATCCGGTAAATGAAGAAATTCTTTTATTTCCCATGCATCAATTAGCTTTTGAACCTGCATCTTTAAATTCCTACATTTATTTGTAGCGTGACCATAGAAACAATGGTATTCACAGTAGTCTTTGGAATTTTATATATGTTGGGGTTGTTTTCCTTTAGACCAAGACCACCCAAAATCTTGTATATTCTTGATGGAATTTGAAATCCGAGAATATCCAGTGTTCAACTTAGTATAGACTCGATCTTCAAATTGTTTATTGAATCTTCTTTTATCTTCTCCTTTGATCCACTTAAAATCATTCCTGGACTCATTAGATGTGATTTGGCCCGCAATACGTTTTCTGGAGCTCGATGTAAGTTCAGCGGAATTAGTCATGTGTGTGATTTTTGGATTTTGAGTGATTGCTTTCGGGTTTTTTCTTTGTATCTCTTGAAGTCTTGCATGTTTCTCTATGATTACTCTCAATTCTCCTTCAGTTGTTGGGTTTGTACCATGTATATCTATGAAAACTGTACTCATGCGATTTTATATCCCCCATTTGTAAAATTTGATAGTGATGTCCGGACTAATATTTCCTTTTTGCTTGGCAAATCACGTGCCATCGATCTGTATATTCCCGAATAGTTTCTCCGGGCCATAAAGTAAGAGCAAATAATTTGTCCATTCCAGCATTTACAAGTTTGTTGTACATGTATGTTTCCAAGAATGTACGAGTTAATTTTGCATATGAATGTATTATTCCTTCAGGAAAATTATCAAACCACTTAAGTGCGAATCCTTTTAAGATTGAAGGAAAATATCTGCATATAACCACATCGTCTTGTTCCCATCGGGCCATATTTCGATTATAATATTTTAGGTGAGCCGCTGGGTCTTGGGTTCCATCATAACACTCAAAATTGGGAAGAGAACATTTTGGTGGGATGATTGCAAATGCTAAATATGGTGCTAATGGGGTTGTACTTGCTTCTTTCAATACTTCATATAAGCGTCCACCTCATTGCTTTTTTTTAATGACTTAATTTCTTCTCTCGTTGCTTCCAAATCTTCCAAACATTTGTTCCACTTTGTATCTTTCAGTCTTTTTGGCTCGAAATCGTAATAATCGGGTTTCTCTTGTCCATGAGATTGGTGTTGTCTATGCTGACTTGTTTGATGATATATATCATTGATTGTTTCAACCACCATTATTCGTTAATCTCTATTAATTCCCGATTCACTTTCAACAAGTTCTTTGGAATTCACTTCTTGCTTGTGTTGTTTTACTATTGGCACTTCATTATCGTGTCTAATTTTATCCCTGAGTACCTGATTTTCTTTTGTCAGTAAGGTAATTTTCTCTGCGTAAGCCTTTTGGGTTTTACTTATTTCATCCAATTCACCAAACAATTGAATAAAATGATCAATTCTATCCGGGGGTCTTTCAGCATGTTGTGCCTCTGTTGTCCTGTTGTTATCAATCGGTTGATTAGTAAGAATAATTTGTCCCTCTAATCTTCCTATAGTTTTTTGCTCTGTTTGTTTGCTGAAACAAATCATTATCCCTTGGTTCTTCTGCTAGTAGCGTAACAACAATTGTAGCATCATCATCTTTGTTTTTATTCTTTGCATCCCGTAGAATGGCTGAGGTTCTTGTGATTCTTCTACAACTTCTTGATGGCCAGCATTATTTCTTATATCTCTTGTGGTTTGGTTAACAAGGTTTCTAATGGCATTTACCCCAATATCAGATGTTGCCATATCAATTTTCGTTCGTTCCAAAACTTTATTGTATGTTGTTGCTGATATTTCTTCAATCCCTTTTTGAGTATTATTATGTTTTGCCTCTTCATTTGATTGTTCATTCACCAGTTTAGTTGTTGAATTAATTCTATTTGTTTGACTTCGATTTAATATCCGGGAAGTTGTAAGGAGTTCTTTAGTAGTATTTTGATGATTGACTATCACTTCTTTCGACTTATTCCTTTCTGATTAGCTGTAGCTAATTTCCAAAATCTAGGAAAAACAATGATTAAAAAAAAATGACTATTAGAAATAATGAAAAATGAAATTGAATTTAATCTTAGGACAATTATTTTGATATTGAGAATTTTTTTTAAAAAATCAGAAATTGATCAATGAAATTTTGAAATTACTAGCAAGAATAATTTACCAAAACTTTAAGATTATGTCCAAATATCATATGATTTGAAATTCTAGAAGAATGAATACCTAAGTAAAAATGATTTTCTGATGGAAAGTTTACAGATTTTTAAAAGATTAAATATGATGATTTTGATGAAGATCATGATTTCAGGGATACATATTTAAATCCAGATAGAATAAATTCTTTACTACATCCCTGTTTCTAGCGTCAAATTGTGATTACTAAAAGTTTGATCTAGTATCACAACCAAATGAATTGACTAAACATAGGAAGTTCAAATAAATTGAAATTGATGATCAAATAATCTTTCATTTAAGATTGAAAAGATTACATGATAGATAATGAACGTGTAAAGCAAAACATAAATCTTATATTACCAAATCTTTTTTCCCAGTATAATGTTCTCTTTTTCCTTTATTTTTTTCTGACCCCCTCTTCTGTATTTGAATCCCGTACTTATAGAGCTTTTTCAGGGCCCCACTGAGATCTTATCATTCTAGCTGTTTGATCTTATCTTGACATTAATCAGATGCCTAGGTGGCTTGATTCCCGCAGGGTGGAACGGGTCTTTATTGTCTTATTGGATTATATGTTGGGTGGATCACATTCCTTCTGTGGTCCTTCCTTTTGTATTATCTTGATTCTGATCCTTTTTTGTAAATGTCTCATAGACATGATGCGGGAAAATGGTTTATGCTGGTCCGTTACTCTCTTGCATGTTTGACATGTGGCTTGCGGGAATGTTGACTCCTTTTATGTCATGCTTTGACTCCTTTATCCCGCAATCTGCATGATTAGCACATTTCCTTCATGCAGTAAGGATGCCAGTTCTATGCAATTTGTCACGTCTCTGTTAATTCTTCCTCCATCTTTCTTTATCAAAATCATCGGTTATTTGAATTTATTTGAGTCGTTGATTTTGAGATAGGTTATTAAATATTGATTCAGTACTTCTTGAAGTAATATAATCTAGTGATCCTAGGTTATTGTTCTAACACGTGGATAATGGAGATTTAGTATTCACAATTAGATACCGAGCAGCCATGTGATGGCTGACAGCAGTGATAGGCCTCTAAACCATCATTTGTCCTACAACAACACTTTAACAACTACTTTCCAGCAACTTTTTCGTTTTTTTTTTTAAAATGCTTTATATTTTACACCACCCCCCACTCTCAACTTTCCTTTCCTATTCTCTACTACTCTAAATGCTTTTCGAGTCATATCGTCCCCCTACTAATGCTTATCCTAGTTCACCAGAAAAAGAGCGACACTTTCCCAAGGCCTCTTCAATCCACTCAAGAATCCAGTCAGGATAATGAATATGATTATGTAAATCCCAGAGTTGTATCCTCTTTGAATTTAGTTGAAGGTCCACTTCCATATATATCTAAGTTGCCCAAGCAGGAAAAATATCATAAATTTAGAGGTGGCCATGAAGATGTAACAATTGTGTATAACTAACTAACTCACGCAGTCAAATACATGGTCTCACTAAATCTACTTTGTAAATCATAAGAGATACAAGAACACATTGTTACCAATATTAATTAAATGTTGGTGACCTACTGCGCACACTTTTCATTTTGTAAACTTCGAAATTGGTATGTTTCTAAATATTATGATTTTATTTTATCTCCATATACATTCAGTATCAAAATTTTCAGGAAATCAATGATGTTATTGTTATTACAGAAATCACACTACTAGATTTGATGATGATTAAAGGAATACCATGTGGTGTAGGAGATCTACCTCCATATGACCAAAAAAATTGGTTATTAGAGAACAAATTTAGGGATGATCTTCTATTGTATTTGGGTGATCTGATGCAAGGGCCAATCATAAAAACTTGAAAGGTGTCAGGATACCTTATGTAGGTTTAAAGACATTTCTACTGAGCCAAGTTATTGTAGATGGTGAGTTTTTGACAAGGGCTAGAATTTTAAAATTGCCCTCTACTAAGTAACAAGAACATATGTATGCACAAATTCTTAATATAGGATAATGTACTTCTATTTATATTCCACAAGCGAATTAAGAACACAGATCTATCTAAATATTCTAAATTGGCCTTGTAGCCTCTTCAATGCTCGTAATATTCATGCCATATCGAACTAGACTCAAGTCGTATAAATTCCACGACTGAATTCTTTGAACTTGCATCAAATGCGTATTGATGTTTTAACAACATCCATTATACTCGAGGGTAGCTAGTGCTTAATCCCTGAAATACACTATAGCTTAACACTTCATTCGTAACGAATGCACCTCAAATTGCTCTTCTGAGCCTAAATATGCTAATCTATCACTTTGCTTAAATATAATACACAAATAATGTGCCACTCTCTCTGATGCGCCACAGTTGAGAAGAAATGTCATAAAAGATGCATTAAATCTCTCAGTTAGGCTAACCCTAGCCTTTTATCATATTAACACCAAGATAGCACTAGCCATTCGACTTAGCATTGCATTGGCACTAGTTAGCCACAATAACACTAAAAATGCTAACTTTCCTGGCGCTAAACCCTAGCGACTGAGAGGTGCTAACTAACATAAATTGGTCGTAGCTATCACATTTTAGCCTAATAAGGCCCTGGCCAACGTATCATCACCTTAGCACCTAAACCCTAGAACCAAAGTGATAATCCTAATCTAAGCGCCAAATCTTCTAACCCTAATGGCTTATGTGCCTACAAAGTTGTGGCCCTTTCTCTTGGCGTGACGTCCTTGCTCTTGGCATGTGAGGCCCTTGGCGCTGACATCCTTACTCTTGGTGTAACGCCCTTTCTCTTGGTCTGTGATGCCCTTGCCTTGGCCTATGACGCTATTTCCCTAGATCCATGACGCCCTTGCTAGATCCGTGACGCCCTTGCTTGGCTCCAATGCGTCCCTAGCAAAACTTAATGCTCCTCTAGGGATAACGCGTCCCTATCCATACTTAGCGACTTAGCCACGAGTTTTGTATTAAAACCTCAGTGTTAACTATACAATTGAAGTGCTAACTCCGAACCTTCTTGGTACTAGCTTCCTAGCCCTGGTTCAATTGATATTTACTAGAGGCTACGTTAGCCTTTTATGTTAAAATAATTAGCGCATTATTATTTGAACTAGGAAGCTACTGTTAGCTTTGTTAGCTGGTTTCCTCATAAATACACCTTTCTTATCAATATAGGTCCTAAATCGAGTCTTATATGAATTTCAGTAGATCTCCTTGCTCAAGGATCCCTCTGAAATATTTGGCCTCAAATGCCTCTCAGACTTACAATAAATTGCTTTTGAGCTAATACTTAGCCATTAATATGCCATATTACTTTCAAGAAAGTACATGGCCACTAAACTTCCCAGACTCGATAGTAATTAGTCTGATTATCAATCCAGTGAGTCACATAACTTGTTTCACTGACTTAGAAGATCATTTGACTTGACTTGACTTAATCAAAACCATAGTGGCTTATAACTCCACTATATCCACGAGATACCAAATACAACATGAGTGGATTCTCATTAGGGTATTGGTCTGGCGGTCTACGACATCGTGGGTGGTGACACCACCCCCACGAACAAGAAGGTAACAAGGAGTAGGCGGTTACAGAGCAGTTGAGAAGATGAGGAGTAGTGGTCAGACAGGTCTTCCCTATTTTCCGAGCGCCACCCCACTACAATCTCCACGATCATCAGTTCTCCACCCCTTCCTAACTTCCACGACTTACATAATATCAGTGTGTCCTCTTCAAACTATAAATAGATGATTCTCATACATTCGAAAAAGACAGAACGAAACAACCACATATCAGTATGAAGAAACCAAAAACTTACAGAATTAGCGATTCCTCTAAGGAGAATCCATTCTTTTTCAGACACTACTGATATTTCTCAACCTTCTTTGCTTTCCTCCCCTAAGACCTACCATAATCCTTCCTAAGTTTTTAATCGAAGCAGGATGTGAACGACCATTTCTTGGTTTAGGCTCGTCCTGTTCGAGTTTGATCTCTCGAACCTACTTGAAAATACCATTTTGCAGTACATTTGTTTTTATCCAAAAACAGTTATCAACTCAAACCAAAAGACTCATGAGATAATCAATAAAGTGTTCCTTTTTATGGTTACTCGGTAGTTTATTTCTTCCTAACTTAAACACTTCTACACAGATTGGTTGGTTGGTTGGCCGCATTGAAAGGTATTACAAAAGACCACCATTTATGACTGAGATCTGCAATTTTATAGAAGTTATACCAAGCCCTGGACAAAGCACCACTAATGGACACAAACGTTCTTGGTTTATGGGCATTATTAAACTAAATGTCCAAATTCATCTCATTTATATCCTTGACTTAAAAAAAAAGGTCATATATTAATGTACTCCCTCCGTTTCTAAACGATAGACTTATTTAGTTTAGCATAAAAAAAAACAACCAATCATTTAAACTATATTTTTTTATGTTTTTTCCTTATTTGTTCTTGAGATAGAAGTAGTCCCCTTATATTTAAATAATAAAAATAAGAGAGAGAAGCGATCTCCATGTGGGCAAAGTAGTAATCTTAAAACATTTGACTTTCTAATTATGAAAACAAACCTATCTTTTTGCCGTACTTAAATATAATAATCTTGCCTATCATTTTGAAACAGAAGGAGTATGAGTTAATTTACTTTCTGAAGGTCAATCTACTTCCGCCTTTTATCGCTTATTTTTGTGGACTCCGCAGAACTTGAATTTCCGATCATCTAGAAATATCAAACCAAAATTTGAGGAAAAATATAACACTGACGTTGGGCATAACTCCATGTTTGTACAGAGGTTTTAACATTAACTCCAGCAACCGAAGAGAATGTTGGTTAACGGGCGTATGTGGTGTATAATGCATATCGCAATACCGAAATACAAGGTGTATAACTTTTACTGCAGGGAATTGTGTTTTACAAACCAACGTCGAAACGTGGTGCTTGGTATATAGGGCAAATATGTCTTATACAATTAAAACACGTCAAAGTAATTTCTATGAACCCCCACTTCAATACCAAGTTACTGTGACTAATCTCTTTGATCGGAGGGTTTAATGTTGGAGAGATTGATACTAGAATATTGCATAGTTAATGTATCAAAACGCAAATTCGACGATTGGTTTAAGAGTGTCGTCAAGCCGATCATTGGTATAAAAGTATTGCACAATTATGGTTTGGGTAGGTCCGCAACTGCCTTTGATCGTAAATCGAAATTCTTTCCAAGCCAAAATCCACCAGGACCCCATATATTTTACAATGTGAAAAAAAGATTATTTATCGTTTGGGTCTCATAAACTAGTATTGTCTTAAGACATATTAATACAGAGGTAGTCAATTAAGATTCTTGAAGATTTTAAGAAATTTGTTGTTTAAAAGAGTTTGAGAGAGTCTTCGTAAGTTCATAAATTTTAAGAAACTCTCATTAATTTTTATAAAAGATTTGTAGAGACTAATCTCATTGATTTGTAGAAAGTTTTCACATACTATTGTAGAGAGAAAAAAATACTAATCAAATAATAAAAATATTTCTAATCACACAAAAAATAATTAAAATTCATTTAATTTTTTAATTTTTTAATTAGTTAATATGATAGTAATAAAACTTGATAAAAATAAACACTAATAATATTTATATATTTTAGGACGATACAAAAAGATATCATTTTATTTTCCTTGTTATGTGCTTTCATTTTCTTTAATAATTTTGCATATTTTTCATTTACACATTCTTTACAAAAATGAAAAAAATTCAAATAGAAAAATCTCTCAAAATATCATTTATTTTGGAGAGACTTCTCTCAGGCCTATTTCAATTAAAAAAGTCTCTCAAAATCTCTCAAAAATCCAAATCCATGATTTTAAAGTTTACTTCCAATAACAGAGAATTTGATAGATTTTCAGAAACTCTCTATCCTATAACAGAGATTTTCAGAAATTTATAAAGAGTCTAAATCCACTAACAAGAGATTTCATATCTCTCCACAAACCTCCAGAAATCCTAATTGACTACCCCTTTGTAATTATATCTTTCCAAGGGAATTACTGAGGGTCCTCGTAGTTTCATAAGGTTACAAGTGAAAATTGTTAAATCAAATAATCCAAGCTATGGACATAGAGGATTTAACTCGTCGATATAGGATGATTCATAGATTAAGGAGCAATATGATACTTACTCCACCAACCTCATATGGTGGTAAAACTCTTTCAGATATTGTTCCATAGTCACAGATACATCAGGATGCCAGTCATCCATAACAACCTAGTACTCCTTCATAATCTACTTTTTAGCTCAAATTTGTGCAAGTCTATTGCAGGAGGTTAATGTAACACATACCAATTTGATGATCCCTCTACTGGTCGGCGGTTTCAATTAGATGTTATGTGATAGATTGCGTATTATAAATGTAGTTTTACATCAGAATGAAGATGAAAATAAATGCAAATTATTTTGAACCTATTATTTGATTTGAATTTTTACCTTATTTTGGATTGAAACAATAGTTTATAATAAGGTTGAGGATAAATGTATGTTTACCATTATCAGAGTACCAATAACCCCAAAAGGAAAAGAATATAGTTGTCTCCCTTTGTTTGCCCTAAATTAAAAGTTTAAACGAAAAATTTAGCAAATATAATAGAGAAAATGGGTCTATTACCCAAAAATTTCTTAAAACATGATTTTATTAGACATGTAAATATTATAGATGGGTGAAATTGCCACTAAAATACATAGACAATTATATCTCCTATCTTTATGTTTTTATTCTTTTTTATCCTTTATTTCTCCTATTTAAAAACAAACTACAAAAAAATTCATAACTTCCAAAATGTATATCCAATTTTAATAAAACTTATATTTTTGGAAAGGGTTTTAAATTTCTTCTAAACAAGATCCATTGTTGATAGTAAATTTGAAAGTATTTTTTTTCGAAAAAAAATAGTTAGGATGAAACTGGTTGCATCCTGACTTAAACTAAAATAGGAAAAATTATTAAAAAATTAGCTTGGATGAAACTGGATGCATCGTGGCTTAAACTAAGAAAAAAATTATTAAAAAAATAGCTAGGATGCAACCAGTTTCAACATAAAAATAAATAAATATCTACTATGCAGGATGAAACCAGATACATCCTGATGAAAATATATTTCTTTTTTAGAATAAGCAGGATAAAACCAGATACATCGTGAAGAAAATATATTTTTTGTCAAAATATGAAGGGATGAAACTGGTTTTATCCAAGTTTAATTTATGAAGAAATATGATGTACATATGGTTGTTTGATTTATTCAGAATATGCAAGATGAAACTGATTTCATCCTAAACAAAATTTGTCTCATATTTCCCTTGTACGATATGGTGATAACTTTTACAACTATGAGTCAGAAGGCAGATGTCCTAATGAGTTAACTATGGATACAACAAATTAATAAGTACTTTCCAAGTGGAAGGACTCTTGCTTGGTACATTAAATTTGCAGCCACAAAATAAGCCAGGTTAATGTATGTATTACAGCCAAATCAAAGACTAGAAAATTACAAAAATTAGGATAACTTTCCATCATCAGGATGATGACGCAAGTTCTATAGAAAGAGCAACAAGGTACAAAAAAAATTATCAGTAATGAGATTAGCAGCAACATTACCCCAATTACCACTACCAACCATAGTTATTTTTTATGATACATCACATTTTTAGTTTCATCCCCTTGAAACTGATGGTTTGCTGAGAGATAAATCTGAATGGAGGATAAAACCGTTGGGGAGTAAACAAGTAATGAAGTATAAGGAGGGAGGGATCTGGTGTTAATATTTTTCTTAGGTAGTGAGAGAGAAGGGAAATTTGGATGGAGTGGATAGATATGTTCCGTAGAAAACAGTAAGAGATGTGGCTAAATCTGGTGATTATATACAATTTTTACTAGAGACATATTGGTCAGTTCAAGTTACGATCTTCTAATATTCTTGGTAGAATATCCAAATCTAAAAATTAAAAAAATATCTTTAAAATATCTTAATTTATTTATCTTGTAAATCTAAAATGATAAATTTAAAAATTATTCAACCAATTAATTGAATAAAATATATTAGAAAATATTCAACGGATAACATCAACAAAGAATAAACTAATAGTATATGGTGGATTAGACTCGATAGTGGTCATGTAAGTACTGAGTGGCCAACCTAAAGCTCAACTTTGGTAGTTCGGCCATAATATGGCCGGGCAATTTTATGTTTGTCTCTGTAAACTATCAGTTTTGATGCTTTGCTTTGTAAGTCTGCTTATCTATTTCTATAGGGGTTATAATATTTAAATCCGATGGATGAAGCAAGTGGGAACTGTCCTCTCTCGGACTTACAAAATGAATATGTTAAGGTTAGAAACTAAGTTTTTCTTAAATTGTCTTCCTAAATTCTCATAAAATTACTGCAATCGGCTTTGTTTGTATAACTTTCTACATAAATTTATAATTTTCAATAAAAATTATAGCACTTGGTAAATACTATAAAGTTCTATATAAATATTACTATTTTGTAGAATTTTGAGTTGAATTCCGTTAAAGAACGAGTTTCGTCGTAGCAGAAAATGCTAAAAAAATTTAGGCGGCCGCCACTATTTTATATATGGGTGTCACCTTTCATTTTACGTATTTGTCGCCAAGTTAGAAAGTCAGACTCCGTCGCCGATTAAGTCCCATTGAATTTGCCGGGAGACCTAAACTGATTAAGCAAATTTGTAGCAAAATCAACTTAAGCTTGTGGACATATAACAAACCGAAAATCTGAATCATGGAATGTCTTTGGACGGTTTTATTTCGTCGATCCCAACACCACCACCTATATATACCAATGGAAATTTGACCAAATAGTCAACTGAAAGTACATTGTCGTTTTCAGCACAGCTTAGATATAGGCTACTAGTCAATTACGTTGATCAACACGTCAAAGAAAATGTGTGTGTTTGTTATTTTATTTGTGTATATACCATTGTCATGTTCCCCGATCTGTGAAAACGAGGTTTTGCCATAATTTTGTTGAGCCATTTTCAATTAAACCATTTTTTCAAAATTGATTGGATGTTCTGTTATGTCACTACCACTTTTGAGGAATATCACGCGGACCTTCAATTTTGCGAATGTCATATTGTCAGAAATTAGTATCATTAGCATTTTAGCACGTCATAACCGTAAACTTTGCGGACACTCAAACATACAATTAGCTGTGACTGTGAGCCAAGTCTTTAACATTCATATGGAATGCTGATGCAACTTACTCTTGTAATAAACAAACAAACATTCAACGCTAAGGTTCGGACGAGGTTTATCGTGATTGTCTGATCATTGTTAACTATAAACGATATTTATTTCGTTTTTAGAAAAAAAAATTACTATTACTTTTTCAGTTTAATCTATTTTTAGGTTAAAATAAAAAATAATAATAATTTTATTTTAGAAATAGGGTAGTATATTTTTAGACAAACCAAAGAAAATTTCTAACACAAACTTAAATGCTTATTTGAACAAAGTGACATGATAAATTAGAAGTACTTGTATTTAAGTAAGATAGTTTGATTTGGTGTGAGAAGGTAAGGTTAGGTGTGAAATTGATGTTAGCCATGAGAATTAGTTAACAGGAATTAAGTAAACAAAATATGAAAAGAAAGAAGTAGAATGTTGGAAAAGTCATTGAAAGTGTAATGTGGGTACGTAGTGGTGGTGGAGCCATTGAAAGGAAAATAGAATAAAACCAATAGAGCATCTTATACGAACTAACATATGTAATGTCTTAAACACGACAAGAAAGTGAGTGAAACAATGTTGAATTTTGTAACACCACCATTAAGCGTTTCTTTTAATGTGTTTTCTTTTGCCCCTCACCCACACAGTACAATTTGCCAAGTTACTTTGTCCCTGGACTAGTCAATGACTTGATATAAAGAGGAATACTGGGGAAGGAAAAAGTAGGGAAAGAACTGTGTTTATTTTAATGAGTAGTTCTCAGGCTCTCACTATTCCAAGTATAGACAAGTTAGGGAGCAGGGCTTCAAAAACTACTCCTTATTTGGTCAAAAAGATTAAAGATATGACTCATTCCTAACATTCAAAATACAAATCCATGACTTTAGTTTCTTGGTAGATTCTTTTGTTAACTTCTTTTCTTGACGTGAGGAAATCTTTCATCTTAGACACCACAATTATGTCTTTGTGCTCCATTTTCCTATGTGTTGATGCTGCTTAATCTTCAAACAAGTCCCATATTATTGTGTCGTTTGTTTAATCGTGCTACTATTATACTCTTGGGATTGCTCTCAAACACATAGGGAAGTGCATATGTTCTACTAATTATAACACAATGTATAATTGAATTATTGCTTGTTTAAGTTACAAATTAAATAATCATAAATTCATATCTACAGCTAAATTAGGATTTGTGATCCGGGATTGTCAAAAGACCACTGTTACTAGTAGCATAGTATAATTCTAACGACGGGATGTTGGCATGAGATTATATGTAGAACAGTGACCTAGGTTAAATCCGAGTGGCTCTTGCGCCGGATTACTTAGAATAACCTCAACTCACAAAATACCATTACTTTCATTTGGTTAAACTTGAGGGGCTCTTGCGCCAAGTTATCTAGTAAAAAGTATTCAAAGAGTGTCTCTTGCGCCTTTGATGATAAAAGGAGTTTTGCCAGAGTAGACCTGCGACAAGATGCTTTAGGGTTATTGATATTGAGAAAAATTGAATATTGAGTCTGATTCAGTTAATAACATGTTTGATGATGGAAGATGAACTCTCTAACCAGTATACTCATACATTGTTTACAATCTTAAATTGTTTTCTGCTATTATTTTAGTTTAAATTTATTACAATCATCTTAAATCCCCCAAGTTACAAAAGAAATCAAAAGTTTCTTAACAACCCATATCTCCCTGCGGATCGAAATTGTCTTATTACTATACTCTTATTTATAATTATGAAGTGAAAAGACTTGAAATAATTTTGCTTGGATGATAACCAACCATATTTTGGCGCCGCTGCTGGGGAGGCATAGAGGATTGTTATTTTTTTTTTGGTTTCTTATTCTTTAGTTGTTATTTTTTTTTTTTTGAGATTTTTTTTTCAGGTACTTATCTTCTGGCTCCTAAGATGAGACCAAAATCGAAGCCTGTCGGGTTTCCACAGATTGGAATCGAGACTCGTAGAGGGACTATACTGAAAGATAAACCGGAAGACAAACAAGAGAAGCAATGGGTGACGCAAACCGTACACTCAAGGACTTAGCTTCTCACAAGTTGGATACACAACAATGGTGTATTCAAACAACATCTACATTTTAGATCAAGCCAGGGTTGATTCGTGAGCTACCAAAGTTTCATGGAATGACTAATGAATATCCAAATAAACATCTAATGGATTTTCATAACATAGGCATGGCCATGCTACCAAAGGATACAAATGCATATGGAGTTATGTTACGAGCTTTTCCATTTTCCTTGATGGACACTGCTAAGGAATGGTTGTACTATTTACCTTCTGGAAGTGTCACAACTTGGAATGGTTTGAAAAAACTCTTTTTAGAAAGATATTTTCCTGCATCAAAGGAAACTCAGATGCGGAAAGAGATTTGTGGCATTAAGAAGATGGCAGGAGAGACACTATATGAATGCTGGGAACGTTACAAGAGATTGGAAGTTATCTACCTGCATCATCAATTCAGTGATTTATTAATCATCCAGTACTTTTACAAGGGTCTTCAAGCAAGTGACAGGAATCTTCTCGACGTTGCAGGTGGTGATACACTAGTGAACAAAACAATAGCTCAAGTTAGAGAGTTAATTGAGAACATGGCAGCAAATTCTCAATAATTCTCAAGTCGTGGGTCAGAACCACTCGTCAGAAGAGTCAATGAAGTGAGCAAAGTTTCTGAACTTCGTCAGTAAATGGGCAACATGGCAGCAATGATGCAACAAATTGCAGCCGTGGTGGTATCAGCATCTACCCGAGGTTATGAAGAAGGGAATGATCAAGTCAATGCTATTTTCCCGAATCAGCAGAGACAAATGTATGATCCTTATTCTAACACATACAATCCAGGATGGAGAGATCATTCCAACTTCATCTATGCAAACAAACAAGCTGAAAGTTCAGACCGGTTTTCAATCGTCCTAGTGGTTTTCAACAATAAGTATAACAACCACAACCAGTTCAGAACTCAGAATCATCGGGGATGCTTGCCATGATGAAGAATATGACATCACTGATGCAGAAGAATCAGCAGACGACTGACAATGCAATCAAAGAGCTACAAACACAAGTGAGCAGTATGGTAAGTGAGATCAATCTTCTGAAAGCACTGAATAGTGGGGAACTCCCTTATCAACCTCTTAACCCGAGATAAACTGTCAACGCTGTGACATTGATAAGAGGTACACGAACTTTGCAACCAGAAGAGACTGAGAAGAACAAAGACCCTAAGGGGCCGGTTTTGGAGAAAGAAATTACTAAGTCTTCCCAAACCGATGAGGTACCTAAATAAAACTTTAAACCTCCTATTTCTACTTATTTTCTTCTTTTACCTTTTCCTTGCAGGTTTGCTAACTCTGAAAAGGCGGAACAAGATAAGAAGATATTAGAGATTTTCAAGAAGATTCATGTGAATATTTCACAGATAGATACGATATACAAGTCCCCAAATATACGAGAATTCTGAAGGACTTGTGCACCAAAGATTAACCAGTAATAAGTATGGGGGAAAATGTTTTGGTTATCCTCCAAAAGAAAATCCCACCCAAATGTAAAGATCCCGATAGTTTTTATATACCTGTTATGATTGGTAATAGAAGGTTTGGAAAAGCTATGCTTGATTTAGGATCATCAATGAATGTTATGACTGCATCTATTTACGAGTCTTTCAATTTGGGTCCATTGAAAGAAACTAGAATTGTTTTACAACTATCTTATCGTACTAATATATACCCTAGAGGTATTATTGAAGACGTGCTTGTGCAGGTGAATCAACTAGTATTTCCAGTCGATTTATGCGTATTGGAGATGAATAGCGGGCCTGATGCATCTATTTCGTTGTTACTTAGGAGACCATTCATGAAAATGGCTAAAACCGTGATTGATGTTGATAAAGGAACACTCACAATGGAATTTGACAATGGAAAAATTCGCTTCAATATTTTTGAAGAAATTTAATACCCCAGTGACGTTCATTCAAATGTTCATGCTAATATGCTAGACGTGGGCTAATGAGTAGCAAGAATTCTAAAGTCGGGATGACGATGTTAAACCAAGCGCTGAATGGGAGGAAACATATTGGTTTTGTATTTCTATGTTTATCTTTTTATTTTATTTTTATAGTCTTCTTAGTTTCATATCAAATTATAGGATTTCCCACCTTGAATTTTACATTGGACGAATCAATTTACATTGAGGACAATGTAAAGTTTAAGTGTTGGGGAGTGGTTAAGCATTTATATTTTTAGTATCGCTTTTGTAGGTAGAATTTTTAAACTTTCTGTACATATTTGCATAAAAACTCCAACTTTTAGAGATTTTAGAGTCACTTAGTATACTTTTAGGTAAGTCTACATACAGAGTTCTCACCGAAGTAATTGAACTTAGAAGTAATAGAGAATGACATTCGGGTTGCTTAGTTGTTGAGAGGCTAGAGCTGACAAAAAGGGACCTAAACTGCCGATAGAGAATACAGTATTAGGGAGCTGATAAATCATTAGTGGAGACTACCCATTACATCAAGCGAGGCATCAGACCTTAAATTATTTGTATCTGTCTAAAAAATATGCTTTAGAGTGTGTGTCATCATACGCAAATTCCGGGTAGAATGATGAGATACCCAACTTCGCACCAATTTCAGCACTACTTTTTGATCTCTTGAGTGCTATTTTTTCAATAATGAGGGTGTCATCAGAATTGCTAACTTACAACATCTCTTATAATATTGTTTGCAGTTAGCACCATTCTCTCCCTCGACAATAACAGGTCCATAGAAACACTATTATCATCAACAAACAGAGTATCACAAATTCAAAGGAAAGTTGAAGACGTTCAAGGTTTACAAGCAACTGTAGAAGAAAGAGAAAATTTCATACTCAAGTGAAGCAACAAGACAAAGAGCATAATTATATATACATGTTGAAGACTTATGTACAAGAGCGAAGGAAATAAAAGATGAGAGTTAGTGAAGTTATGATATCGAGACAATACAAGTTGTGAAGAATCAAGTGGTAAAGTCCTTATCCCACAACCATAGTAGTTTCATTGCTCATTTTATTTTACAGTTTGTATGTTATTTTTCTTATAATTCAAAAAAAAAAAATTGATTTTTTTTTTATATATAAATGAAAAAAAAAATTGTTTAGTGTTTGTTTGTTTGTTTTTGTATTCATTCAATAAGGTCGAGCGGAAGAAGAAATTTATAAAGAGGTTTCAAGCAACAAGGAATTGAGGAAAAAAGTTACGATTGTCAAGGTTCTACGAAGTTCAAGAATTCATCATCAAAAGTTGAAGACCAAAGACGTTTCTATTGGATGCTGTGAGAGTAATGCTTATTGTAGATCGGGCGACAAGGTAAGTAGAATTCCCATCCTCACATAGTGGTTAGTTTCCTTTCTTAGATATCATCATAAAAACAAAAAGAAAAAAATTCTTTTTGGTCCCACGTTCCCATGGGATAACATCTTCATACAATTCAGAGGTTCCTTTTCTTTCCCATCACTCAACGTGTGCATGATTCCTACCTTCATTCCTGACTGCACACATGAGAACCATAAAGTGCGTCTTTTGAGTGCAACTTCATAAAACCCTATTGGTGAGGCAGAAGTCGAGGCGGAATGCTTATTTGATCGTTCTTGAGACTGAATTCTTTTGTATGGTGGTTTTCTCCTAACTCAAGAGTTAAGCATGAGAATTCTGTTCTTTGATACTTCTAACTTCTTATTGTTAGTGTGTAAAAACTTTAAGTCTTCGTAGTCCTTTGAATGCATGTGCTCTAGAATTTTTGAAATTTAGAATTAAGGTTTTGTAGGTATACCTCTTGTAAACCCTCACGAGACTATAACTCGTCCACTAGGGACACGTAGGGGTTTAAAGGCTTTTTACACATGCTAAGTGTAACGGTATCCTCAACAAAAATGAGTTGTTATAGTTTAGGTTAGTTTAGATTTTTAGTTTGCTCGAGGACTAGCAAAAGACAAGTGTGGGGGAATTTGATAAGTGCATAATTTACATATTTTGAGTATCATTTTCTTACGCTTATTTGCTATATTTTATGTGAATTACCTTATATTAGTCTTACTTTTGTATATTATGTCCTTTGTAGGTTATATCTCTAAAAGAAGTGTAGATGAAGATGAAGTACTTTAAAGAAAGAATTACCGAAAACCCACTGGAACTCATTCAACTCCAGGATTTATTTTCACCATTGTATAAAATTAAATTATAAAGCCAACGGCGAAAGAACGAAGTCATTCCAACTTCGTATGAGAAAGTTATGAGCATTTGAAGCGAGTCGAAGTTGTGAAAGATGTGAAAGCACAAAATTACTAAAGAAAGACGCTGAAATTACTTGGGGGCATATGAGATTCAAATAGCACTAAAGGCATCCGCCTTATTTACTTGTGGATGCCACAATCTGAAAACTGTTAACATCGCCAGATTTATTTACTCAGACACCACCATCTTCCTCTTCCTTATTCGTGTCGGTTCAGGGAAGTTTTCTTCCTTGCTACCAAAAGAAAGTCAAGTTGAGGGGGGATTTGGAGTCTCGAGATCAGTTGAATAGAGGGTAGCTGTTTCTGTTGGTTATTATCGTTGGTTCATGAAGGTTAGAGGAGACCAAGTATCCCGTGGTTTGGGAGTTGATGGTGATTATGGATGTTGTCAGAGTTTGGCAGTGATATGTTGGAGCAAAATGTACTTAAAATGGTTTTTGGTCTTGGTGGGAATGGAACTTAGGACCTATAAGTCACTAAGGAACACTAGCTCATTTTTCACTTTTGTGAATGAACCTTTAGTCCCACATTGGAGAAACTAAAGATGATTCCTCTCTTTATTACCACAAAAATTGCATCTAAGGGAGGGCCCTTAGGGTTTAGAAGCTTTTGTGGTTGGGGAAGGACTAAGGCAATGGGCTAGTTGGTGCAACCATGCTTTTCACACACATGCGGTGCTTCGTACCGAAGCACGCACGTGCTCAGGCTCGGGTGCGGGTGTGCTTGCGCTTGCGTCCTGTGTATTGCGTTTTGCGAGCTTGCGAGCTTACGTGCTTGTGAGCTTGTGTGCTTGCGGACTTGCGGATGCGGCTGTGGATGTGGCTGTGGTTGCGGGTATGACTGTGGCTACTGCTGCGGGATTGAGTATGGTTGCGGTTGCGGGTGCGGGCGTAGCTAAGGCTGCGGGCCAACCAAGACTTACATTTTTGAAACATAAAATATTTTCTTAAAAGAATTTATGACTAATTCAAATCTTGTTTTAAATGTGGGGGCGTATGACCCGTCAAGATTTTAGGAGAGAATTATTCTTAACCGTTTTAAATCCATTTTAACCATTAACTTCGTGCTTCATGCGTGGAATTGAATTTCAACCATAATGTCCGTGATTTTTGCACGGAATTGATTGCCATATTCTGTTCTTCTACCTATAAAAGAAAACGAATTTCTCCATTAGAACTTACTCCAGAAGCAGCTATTATCTTGTCTTCTTTTCCTCTCTTCTTGCTTTGTTTTGCGCACATTGCTTGTTTATTTCCCTTCATTTCTATCTTGTTGTTAAGTTCTTGAGGGTGACTAGTATTGTGCTTATACTAGTCATAACAGGCAGTTCTATCCTGGACACGTCTCCTCTATTGGGGTATAGCATCTCTCATTCTTGAGGAGTACCCGAGGACTATTGTGTTAAGGACAATTTGTTGAGCAGGTGGCTCTGTCCATTATGTGTACATCAACTTCTGAGATTTCATTAACGTTATCAAATTCTCATGTCTAGTGTTTTTCATTGTTGCAGAACCAACAATCTTAACACAATAGCTATTTCTTCTGTAACAATGGTTAAGAATGATGTATACAGACCAGAAAAATTCAGTGGCAAAGATTTCAAAAGATGGCAATCCGAGATGTTGTTCTTTCTGAGTTTCCATATGTTAGATAAACTAGTTCTGAAATCTTTTGATGAGAGTTTGAATGATGATGGAAATGAAAGAGAGTTGGAAAGTTGAGGTAGACAGAAATATATGGCCAAAAATCATATTCTGAACTGTTTAGAAGATGCATTGTATAACTTTTATAATGCAAGAGAAAACTTCTCTTCTTATGTATGGGCTTCTTTAGAAGCAAAATACCAAGCGGAAACTTCTGGAAGTAAGAAATTCTTGGTAGCAAGGTTCCTGGAATGCAAAATGGCAAATGAAAAATCAGTGGTTCATCAATTCCTTGAACTTCAGCGCATTATCAATGAAATTATTGCTGAAGGTATGGTGATAGATGAAACGTTTCAAGTGTCTGATGTGATTGAGAAATTACCGTCTTCATGGTCTGAATACAAACGAAGATTGAGACATGAAACTGGTGAAGTCAGTATGGTTGAATTGGGTAATAAGATTCAAGTGGAAAAATTGTTGTTCTCCAAAGACAAAAACATATCTTTCGCAAGGGACATGTCCAACAAGGCTCATGTCATTGAACACAAGTCTTCCAATACTGAAAAGGGCGAAAGCAGCAAACGCAAGCCTGGTCCGCACAAGAAAGGTACATTTCCGAAACCCAAATCTGGCATTGGTAAAATTATAGGTGCGTGTTATGTTTTGCGGAATTCCTGGCCATATGGAAATGCATTGTAGAAACCGTAAGTACTTTAATAATAATAAGAAAAACAATGATAATTTAGTTGAAAACAACAAGAACGAATTTTCTGGCACGGTGTCTGAAGTCAATTTGGTAACCAATGTGAGAGACTGGTGGGTAGACTCTTGTGCTACCAAGAATTTCTGTGGAAACAGAGATATGTTCACCTCCTATCAGAAGGTACGGGAAGGAGGAAAACTCTACATGGGTAACTCGTCCGCAGCACAGGTTGCGGGAAAAGGCAAGTTTGGGCTAAAGCTCACTTCTGGCAAAACTCTCACATTGAATGAAGTTCTTCATGTTCCGGACATCTATAAAAATCTTGTATCTTGTGGTTTTTTAGATGATAAGGGTTTTAAACTTGTATTTGAATATGGGAAAGTTATTGTCACTAAGGGTAAGGATTATGTAGGAAAAGGGTTATAAGACTGAGGGTCTTTACAAACTTAATGTAACCTCTATTTAAATGAATAAATTTGATTCTTCTGCTTATATTTGTGTGTCATTGAATGTTTGGCATGGTAGACTTGGTCATGTTAACTATAAGACAATGAATAAAGTGGCTAGCATAGGCTGTATACCCAAATTTAGTTTGGAAAAAGAACATAAATGTGAAATATGTGTTGAATCAAAATATGCTAAAAAATCTTATAAGAAAAATATTCAGAGAAATTCTAAACCCTTAGAATTAATTCATTCAGACCTAGTTGACATGAAATCAGTTCAAACTAGAGGTGGTAAGACATGATTTTTCACTTTTATAGATGATTGTACGAGGTACTGTCACATATATTTACTCAAAGGTAAGGATGATGCCTTAGAAGATTTTAAGATATATAAACTAGAAGTTGAAAACCAAATGAGTCTTACCATTAAAACTGTAAGGTATGACCATGGTGGTGAGTATGTAATTCCCATAGGAGATTTTTGCATAGAACACGGCATTATACATGAAGTAACCCCTCCTTATTCACCACAATCTAATGGTGTGGCTGAACGGAAAATCCGAACCCTTAAGGAGATGATGAATACCATGTTAATTAGTTCAGGAATACCTGCAAACTTGTGGGGGGAGGCCGTCCTCTCAGCTTGCTATGTCTTGAGCAGAGTACCCTTTAAAGGATCATACAAAACTCCATATGAGTTATATAAAGGTAGACAACCTTCATATGCATGCTTTAAAGTATGGGGGTGTTTGGCTAAGGTGTCTATTCCTCCACCTAAGAGAACCAAGATAAGACCCAAAACTGTTGAATTTGTCTTCATAGGTTATCCTGAACATATTACTGTATATAGATTTATGGTTGTAAGTTCTTAAATTTATGAAATTGGTGTGAATACTATTATGGAATCTAGTGATGCTGTGTTTTTTGAAAATATTTTTCCTTTGAAATCTGAATCTCGCATGATATGTGTTGATCCCCTAGATGTTCCTTCCTCTAATAAGACATTACCTTTAGAGGAAGATGAATTTGAGCCTAGAAGAGGTAAAAGACTTAGAACGGAAAACTCTTTGGGCCAGACTTCATAACATGCTTAGCTGAGACTGATCCACAAACTTACAGAGAAGCCATGACTTCTTCTTAAGATCCATGGTGGAAAGAATCTGCCATTAGTGAAATGGATTCCATTATACAAAATGATACTTGGGAGATTGTAGATTTACCTCTAGGGTGTAAACCCATAGGTTGTAAATGGATCTTCAAAAGGAAACGCAAAGTACATGGAACTGTGGAAAAATAAAAAGCTAGACTACTAGCTAAAGGCTATAAACAAATAGAAGGTGTGTATTTCTTTGATACTTATTCACCTGTTACGAGAATTACTTCCATTAGGATGTTAATTGCTATTGCTGCCATTCATAACTTAGAGATACATCAAATGGATGTAAAAACAACTTTTCTAAATGGTGAATTAGATGAAGAAATTTATATGGACCAACCTGAGGGATTTGTAGTGAAATGTTGTAAAAACAAAGTATGTAAACTGAAAAATCTTTGTATGGTTTGAAACAAGCACCTAAACAGTGGCATGAAAAATTTGATCATTTGATGATTTCTAGTGGTTTTAAAATAAATGAATCTCACAAGTGTGTTTATACTAAACTTGTGAATGATGCATGTGTGATTGTATGCTTGTATGTTGATGATATTCTTATATTTGGTACAAACATGGGTGTAATTAATTCCACAAAGAGCATGCTAAATCAGAACTTTGACATGAAAGACTTAGGCCCCGCTGATGTGATCTTAGGGATGAAGATTAGAAGAAATTCTAATGGATATAATCTTAGCCAATCTCATTATGTTGAATCTGTGCTTAGAAAATATAACTAGTTTGATTGTAAACCTGCTTGTACTCCTTATGATCCTTGTTGTAGACTCAAAAATAATAAGGGTAATGGAGTTTCGCAACTTGAATATTCACGTGTTATAAGAAGTATGATGTATTTGATGAATTGTATGAGACCAGACATTGCTTATGCTGTGAGTAGGTTGAGTAGGTATAGTGTAATCCGGGACAGGAGCATTGGGATGCACTTATTAGAGTGTTAAGGTACTTAAGGTACATTTTAAACTTTTTTTTAAATTATGAGAGATACCCTACGGTCCTTGAAGGATTTGTGATGCAAACTGGATATCGGACTCAGAGGAGTCTAAGTCTATGAGTGGATATGCTTTCACTCTAGCATGCAGGTTTGTATCTTAGAAGAGTTTCAAACATACATGTATAGCTCGATCCACTATAGAATCGGAGTTTATTGCGTTAGATAAAGCAGGAGAGGAAGCCGCTTGGATAAGATGATTTTTAGAAGACATTCCTCTTTGGCATAGGCCTGTGCCAGCTATACCTATACATTGTGATAGTCAAGCTGCAATAGCTAATGCTAAAAACAACAACTATAATGGGAAGTCTATACACATTCGTAGAAGAAAAAATTTCCTAAAACAACTAATCTCAACTGGCGTTATTTCTGTTGACTTTGTGAGGTCTAAGGAGAATATCGCGGACCCTTTGACGAAAGGTTTGTCCAAGGAGATAGTTAGTGATGCATCAAGGGGGATAGGGCTTAAGCTCATCAATTAAACTTGTCATGAAGGATACTCAACCTTGCTGACTGGAGACCCCAAGATCAAGATTTCAAATGAGATAACTAATTTGTGGTGGGTTAAAGGAAACACTATCAGAGAATTTCATTCTCTGTCCCTTCCCTATGGTGTAGACGTGATAATGTGACTGCATGTGAAGGATGACTTTTTATTAAGTCTTAATGAGTTTTATAGTTTCAATTTAAGATTGTAGTGGGGTGTAGTAGTAAACACTCTTGATATAACTCACATATCTGAATGAGGAAGTGGGCCACTTCCTATGAGAATTGAGCTGATTCTCTAGAGCATTCTGAGAAACGGGATACGTCCAGGGCCAAAATGGACACAACGGCACGAACTTAACAGAAATTAGAGAGATATCACGCGTGGAAGTTATTGATGAACTACACCAAACGATGGCAGTTCAAGACATCACGTTCATTATCCATCAAGTAGTTCCGGTAATTTCTCACTAAGCAAAGGTTCAAGACCTTATGGACACCTATTGCCTAAGTGGTATTTCTCGCTTTCTGATTTTCATCGGGTTTTCATTCATGTAGGGATTGTTGGAGAAAAATGAACTTAAAATGGATTTTGGTCTTGGTGGGAATGAAACTTAGGACCTATAAGTCACTAAGGAACACTAGCTCATTTTTCACTTTTGTGAATGAACCTTTAGTCCCACATTGGAGAAACTAAAGATGATTCCTCTCTTTATTACCAAAAAAATTGCATCTAAGGGAGTGCCCTTAGGGTTTAGAAGCTTTTGTGGTTGGGGGAGGACTAAGGCAATGGGCTAGTTGGTGCAACCATGTTTTTCACACACATGCGGTGCTTCGCTCCGAAGCACGCACAGACTCGGGCTCGGGTTCGGGTGCGCTTGCGCTTGCGTCCTGCGTATTACGAGATTGTGTGCTTGCGGACTTATGGACTTGCGGCTGCGGTTGCGGGTGTGATTGTGACTGTGGGTACTGCTGCGGGATTGAGTATGGTTGCGGGTGCGGGCATAGCTAAGGTTGCGGGCCAACCAAGACTTACGTTTTTTGAAACAGAAAATATTTTCTTAAAAGAATTTATGACTAATTCAAATCTTGTTTTGAATGTGGGGGCGTATGACCCAGCGAGATTTTATGAGAGAATTATTCTTAACCGTTTTAAATCCATTTTAACCATTCTCTGTGCTTCATGCGTGGAATTGAATTTCAACCATAATGTCCGTGATTTATGCACGGAATTGATTTCCATATTCTCTTCTTCTACCTATAAAAGAAAACGAATTTCTCCATTAGAACTTACTTCAGAAGCAGCTACTATCTTGTCTTCTTTTACCCTCTTCTTGCTTTGTTTTGCGCACATTGCTTGTTTTATTTCCCTTCCTTCTATATTGTTGTTAAGTTCTTGAGGGTGACTAGTATTGTGCTTATACTAGTCATAACGGGCAGTTCTATCCTGGACACACCTCCTCTGTTGGGGTATAACATCTCTCATTCTTGAGGAGTACCTGATGACTATTATGTTAAGGACAATTTGTTGAGCAGGTGGCTTTGTCCATTGTGTGTACATCAACTTCTGAGATTTCATTAACGTTATCAAATTCTCATGTCTAGTGTTTTTCATTGTTGCAGAACCAACATGATATTGTTCATCGGAGAGCTCGAGTTTGAGAAATTACGTGAGATATGAAGCTTGCTTCCATCGGAATAATGATGATTCAAGAAGATAATGAAGAACGATGTTGTTGATCGGTGATTGATGTCTGTGATTATTAGGAGCTCGTGACAGAGGAGTTTCTGTTCTGGTGATGACAGAGATGATGGAATCAAAGTCAGTGAGACTCGATAGAGCATTAGGCTGGTGATAATGTTTACAGACTCGGGTTATGCTTGGAGTTGAGCTCGAGTCTGCATAGGTGGGACATCAATCGAACTGGTGATGGAGATGATGTTTTGATGACAGAATCAGAGATGGTCTGAGTCCGTGGTGGAACTGGTTATGGAGTTATGCTGTGGTATTGTTGTTGGTGTTAAAAGTGAATGAACATGGAAGTTTAATGGTTGCTCGGTGTGGTTTTTGCTATAAATGATCACGATGGTTATGATGATCAGATGATGTTGATTGGCAGTGATGGAGAATGGCGGAGTTGGCTGTGGTTATCGATGGAGAGAAGATATGGAGTGAGATGTGTTATGTTGTTCGAGTTTATAAGCTTCCAGGACCACCTACATCCAGGTTCAACCTTACCGTAAAAGTAAAGGGAGAAAATGATAGAAACACAGGTTCACTTACGTCTGGGTTAGACCTAGACATAGAATTGAAAAGAAAAGATAAAAATTCAGATAAACTTACTATAGAAATTACGTGGTCATAGAAAGGAAGAAAAAATCACCGAAGAAAACTTAACTCTTGCCTGTCAGTTTTCGGAAACTAACAAGCCAATTCAACCTTTAGCCATTTTGGGCTGGGCTTCTCAAGACTATACGTGGCCTATTAGCTAAGTGACTTTTATTTAAGGGATTTGGTTCACGTTTTAGTTAGTTTTGAGCGAGTTTTGGAAACCTACTTTAACCGGGATTCGAGCACGAACAATTCTATTTTTGGGACACCTATATAAGGGACAATCACTTATTTTTGGGAGATCTTGGATCACAAGTTTTACATATAAGAAAAGAGGAGAAGGAGTTTTGGAGTTGGAGACTTTTCACAACCTAGGGTTTGCTTTTATTTTCTTCTTTATTATTTTCATGGATTTTAAGAAATCCATGATGAGCTAATTTATTCTCATTGGTTAGAGATAGTCCGAAGTCTACAACATGACTATTAATTAAAGCATTCATTTTTAGAATTCATATATTCTTTAATATCGCTTATGTTCTACTAAGTATAACGCCATGTATGATTGAATTATTACTTGTTTAAGTTACAAATAAAATAATCATAATTTCATATCTATATATCTAAACTAGGGTTTGTGATCCGGAATTGTCAAAAGACCCTTGTTACTAGTAGCATAGCATAATTTTTAACGACGGGATGTTTCCATGAGATTATGGGCAGAAGCGTGACCTAGGTTAAATCCGAGTGGCTCTTGCGCGGATTGCTTAGAAAAACCTCAACTCATAAATACCATTGTTTTCATTGGGTTAAACTTGAGTGGCTCTTGCGCCAAGTTATCTAGTGAAAAGGATTCAAAGAGTGACTCTTGCGCCTTTGATGATGAGAGGAGTTTTGCCACAGTAGACCTGCGATAGGATGTTTAGGGTTATTGATATTGAGAAAAATTGAATATTGAGTCTGATTTAGTTGATAACATGTTTGATGATGGAAGATGAACTCTCTAACCAGTATTCTCATACATTGTTTACAATCTTATATCGTTTTCTGCTATTATTTTAGTTTAAATTTATTACAATCATCTTAAATCCCCCCAATTACAAAAGAAATCAAAAGTTTCTTAACAACCCATATCTCCATGTGGATCGAACTTGTCTTATTACTATACTCTTATTTATAATTGTGAAGTAAGAAGACTTGAAATAATTTTGCTTGGCTGACAACCGACTACTATCTTAGGTATAATCACTTTTATCATTCTATATAAGTACAAGTAGTTTATTGTACAAAAATGTTTATAGGGAAAACTGAACTCGGTTGATAGTTATTGTTATAAGTTTGGCATGAAATTGGCTTGAACATCTTGCCTGAATGTATTGTTCAAATGTAAGACTTCTTTGTTCAATGCGCACTTGTCTCTCTTAGTAGGTAATGTTTATATATTTTTAGTATTTTGGCCTGAATTTTGGCTTGAAAATGTTGTAGGGATCTGTTGACTAGGTCAACAGTAGATTGACTTGACTTTTTTTTGTTGTAAAAATTTAGCAATGGCCAAGAACTGTTGCTAAATTTTAAACCAGAATAACAATATTTGGTCCGGCTAAGAGGAGTCATTCTAAGTTTTTTTGGTTCTAAATTTCGTAACAGCTACCAGACCGTTGCAAATTTTTTATTTCAAAACTGCTTCAAGCCGTTGCGATATAAATATAGCAACATCAATGTGCAGTTGCGAAACCGAAGTCAAGGAAAAACACACTTGGATGAACCAAAAACCGTTGAAATTTTTTCGCAACGGCTGAGACGTAGTTGCAAAAAAATGCAACACCATGTTTTGCAACGGTTGGATGTTGTTGCAAGTTCAGTTAGCAACTGCAAAGTGCCGTTGCTAAACCCCAAAAATGGTGTAGTGTATTTTGGTGTAGTTTATTTTGGAGATGAAAGGCTCCCAAAACACCATGTATATGTTACTTATTTATTTTACCAATGCCTTTAACTTGATAGATAGAACAACTTTGATTAGTGAAGTTTGTAACATCTGCCCTGCCTTGTCCAAGTGGGTAGCATTTTGCTACGCCAAGACATCAAGATTATACTATGGTGATGCTACCTTATAGCACAAGGTGTTCAACAAGGGGACCCCCTTGGCCCTTTTCTTTTTACCCTCTTGCGAAGCAGATTGCTTCCTCATGCAATTTGGACCTACAGACACACTTGAAGTCGCCAAGGAATTGAAAATCATACGCGCGGAAGGACAAGTGAGAGGATTAAACCTCAATATCACCAAAACTGAGTTGTTCTGGCCAACCAGTGATCCTCGAAGCAGATTACAGGGTTTGTTCTGTGTTAACATTGGTAGACCAACAAATGGTGTTAAGTTACTTGGTGGTCCTATTAGTTTAGAAAATCAGTTTTGCACTGACATGGTGCTTAGTCATGTCGAAAAAACAATCCACTTTTTGGAAGCAATCAGAGCACTCCAAGACCCACAAAATATGAGTTGTTGTTGTTGTTGCGCAGTTGTCCGGCGTATATATGCTTTACTTTACAATGCGTACAACAAGTCCTCTAGTTCTTCAACAAGCACAATATCAGTTTGATTGTTCTCTTTTACAATGATGGGTTTTCATCCGACCAAAATATTTATTATACTTTCTACAATAACGAGTTGAGTATCAAGTAGGGATTCGTTCCCACAGAGAGCAAGGAATGTTGTTTGCTTTCGACTTCTTAGGTAATCAGGAGGGTTGTTGAGCTTCTTAACTAAAAGCAAAGTAAATAAAAATTTTGAACAAAAATAGAAAATAATGGTTAGAGATTTCATCTTCCATCACCAAACATTTTCATCAATCGATTAGAATAAACATACACCCTCTCTTCATACCAATAACCCTAAAGTATCCCCAACCGGTGTAATACTTCGTTACGCCTCCATATGTCAACATATACTGCAATTACTAATATATGAATTCTTTTCCACCAAATAAATTAGTGCTTACCGCTAAGAGATTCAACTTGAGGAAGGCATTAATATCTGTGAGACGAGTTATTCATAGGAAATATATCCCACAATCGTGGCATATTCAACTTAAGCCAAGCTTTACTTGTGACTTCCTTCACGATTTGCACCGCCAGTGATCACAAATTACTACTAGTTATTAGGATTCTTGATAAAATTACCTAAGTTTCCTAATTAGCTATAGATAAGTTATTAGGATATTTAATTCGCGATTTTAAACATACCCAAACAACCAAATCATATTACATGAACACGATCAAATAATTGCTATACGTAGTAAAACATGAACGATAAAAAGAGATAATGAAAATTAAAATTAACAAACCAGATTAATTCCCATGTTTAGAACTTCCGATTTCATCTCCAACCAATAAAAGAATTAGCTATTCATGAGTTTACTAAAACCCACGAAAAATATAAAAGAAAAGAATAAAGGAGAAGAAGAAGAGAAAATATCCTAGTTCCCCCCTTTAAAGGGGTAAACCAAAATTTGCTCTCTTTTCTGTGGAGAGGTTGTGTAGAAAATTATGTCTAGGCTCCCCTTTATATAGTCTTTGGTAACCTCCTCTTGATGTCTATCCAACTAGGAAACCTAATCTCATTAAACTGTTCCACCTCTTTTTGATCCTTATTCAATTAGGAGACTTAACCTCCTCAAAAACCAACAAACACCGTAATTTTCACGTCAAAGGCAAGCCCAAAACACTTCCCTTCTTTCTCTTTCCGCGCAGGCCCAATAAGGCCCAACAGAAACCAAAATCCAAGTTGGTTTCACGGTTATGCTCATTATTTATTCGTACGAACTCAAAATGACTTCATTCTTTATGCGTTGGCTTCATCTTTAAATTATCTACAAGATGATTATAGGAAATCCTGGATTTGAAGCACTTTCAATTTTTATTTAATTTTCTTCACTTCCTTAGCACTTTTAAAGCCATTTCCACTTCTTTTGGTTGAATCGTCTAAACATGAGAAACAAAATAGTAAAAAAAATTAATACAAGATAACATAAAAGAAATATAACTAAAACAAGTATGAAATTGACACTCAAAACATGTAGATTATGCACCAATCAAATTCTCCCACACTTACCTTTTGCTAGTCCTCGAGCAAACTACCTAACTAAACTAAAACCTAACTCACTTTCGGAGGAATCACGGTTAGACTTAGCATGTGCAACAAGCCTTTAAACCCCTAGGTGTCCTTAGTGGACGAGTTGTAGTCTCGTGATGGTTTACAAGAGGTATACCCACAAAACCCAAACTACAACTTTCAAATATTCCAGAGCACATGTACCCAAATAGCTAAGAGGATATAAAGTTTCTCCACACTAATAATAAGAAGTTAGAAGTACAAAAGAACATATGCTCATGCTTAATTGTTGAGCGAGAAATAACCAATGTCATATGAAAGAATTCAGGTTCGAGAACGATCGAATGTCTCGACTTCTGCCTCACCAATAGTGTTTTATGAAATTGCACTCAAAAGACGCACTTTATGGTTCTCATGTGTGCAGGCAGGAATGAAGATAGAAATGCTACGCACGTTGAATGCTGGGAAGGGAAAACCTTCTGAATTATATTTTAATACCCCATATAAACGTGGGTAGAAAAGAACATTTTTTATGATGATCTCTAAGAAAGGAAATCAACCACTAGAGGATGGGAATGCTTACTTGCCTTATAGTCCAATCTACAATTAGCATCACTCTCACAACATCCCATAGAAACGTCTTCGTCTTCGGTCTTCAATTGTTTATGATGAACTCTTGAACTTCGTAGAACCTTGAAAATTATAACTTTTTTCCTCAAATTCCTTGTCGCTTGAACTTCTTCATAGATTTTTTCTTTCCCACAACTTTATTAAATGAATACAAACTAAATACAAACTAAAGTAATGAAATTTTCTCTTGTCTTTTTTTTTTCTTTTGTTTTTTGTCTCTTGTCTTTTTTTTAGACAGAAAAATAAAATACAATCTGGAAATAAAATAATACTAATATGATTGTGGGATAAAGACTTTACCATTTGATTCTTCATAACTTTGATACGGACATAATTTATACAATTTTATCATTTTATTTTTAGTCATTGTTGTTGTACTAACTTTTTTATTTTATTACTTTAATAGGTGGTTCGTATAAAATCCAAAACTATAAATAAAATACGACGAAATTGACATCCGCAACCAGCTAGAGAAGCATGTGCACGAAATGGGAAGATAAATCCAGTTTTATCTACTAATTTAGTAGAGAGAAACGGAGGCGAGATTAGGTTGGACGGCTGGCTAAGACGTCTGGTTTGTTTGGTGGCGCCGCAAACATAAGCTGAAAAGAAGATGTGGTACTAATTGAGTGGTCATGATAACGTCTATATGGAGTACCATGTCTCCATAGGCCGTTGAAGTCCAAAGCTAGTATGGACGAAAGTGGAGTCTGACAAATCGTTACAAAGTGGAGAAAGAGGCTATGTGCTCAACTCACAGAAAGGAGGGAGAGTCCTGGCTTGTCTCTTCCCTGTTGGTGGCTGACGTGAGTAAAGCAGGAGGTGGCCGTGAAGTAATTTAGAACGAGAGAGAATAGTGAGCTGCTAGGTGGACTTCTAAGAGAATGGTGGTATGGCTAATAAAAGGGGATGACATAATCATTGCATGCTTATCTAATTAAGGAAGAAATGGATCTGCTCCAATTTTTGGACGTGGTAGTATATTGACTAGTGGAATTTAACTTCAGTCCAATAATAATGGAGCCTGTATGCCAATTAAATAAAGAGGGATTAGACTTATGCGAGAAGGGGGTTCTTCTGGAGTTTCTGGAGTGAGAAGTTCGGTCAGAAGGGGGACGGACAGAGAGAGGTAGATGGTGAAAGGGGAAGGAAAGAAAAACACAAGAGAAGAAAAACAAAGTTTTTTTTATTAGAAGACGGTTAACGGTTTAATTTTTTAATCTCTTCTAATTTATTTATGTGTTTTAAAAATCCAATCCTATATTTTGTTAATTTTATGGTTAGGGTTTTGGGTGAAAACCAACTTTAATCTTATGAATCCATACTAATTTTCTCTAATTAATATTTTTACAATGATTTAATTGACTAATAATTTCACTTCATATAACTTGGTATATAATTGTTTATGTTTTTTCTTGATTGTTTATTGCTTGGGTTAAATTATTTGATGGTATATGTTTTAGGATTGATAAATAATTCTTTAGAATTGCTACATAGAAGCGAAGGAAATTATAACGGTGAAACAATAATTTAGGATTTTAACGTATTATTTTCCGAGATATGAGATTAATTTCAATATTTGTCTCGAGTAATTTATAAAATATATTTTAGAGAGTAATTGAATTTATATGATTAGATTGGTGGAAACCGGATTCTCGAGTTACCGACTCTATTACTTTATATTTTAGTTTAGTTAATTTTGTTATTTCAACTTAATTTCTGAAAATCCAAAATCATTGTTCCTTGATTAGTTTATTAGATATATTTATTACATTATTTTTCCACTCCCCGTGGGTTCGACCCGTATTCTCCGCTTTTACATTGTAGACGCCATGCAATTGCAGTTTATTTATATAGGTATTCCAAAAACCTATCAAACTTATATTGTCTCGATATCATAAACTTCAATAACTCTCATACTTTGATTTTCTTCGCTTTTGTACACAAGTCTTCAACATGTATATATAATTCTTCTCCTTGTCTTGTTGCTTTACTTGAATCTGAAATTTTCTCTTCCTTGTACAGTTGCTTGTAAACCTTGAACGTCTTCAACTTTCCTTCGAATTTGTTATCCTCCGCTTGTTGATGATGATGGTGTTCCATGGACCTGTTATTATCGATAGAGAGAACGATGCTAATTGCAAACAAGATTACAAAAGATGTTGTAAGTTAGCAATTCTGATGCCACCCAGGTGATTGAAGAAATAACACTCAAGAGATCAAAAAGTAGTGTTGAAATTTGTGCGAAGTTGGCTAGCTCATCATTCTACCAGGAATTAGCGTAGGATGACACACACTCTAAAGGACAATTTTGAGACAGCTACAAAGAATTGAAATTCTGGTGCCTCGCTTGATGTAACAATAGGTAGTCTCCACTAATCATTGATCAACAACTCTAATATTAAATTCTACACCTAATTTTCCACCGGCATAGTTAAATCCAACAATTACTCTCGAACAAGTAAGAAACCCGAATGTTGTTCTCTAGCACGTCTAAGTTCAGTTATGTTGGTAAGAACCCCCCAAAGCACCTCCCTCCCGGATTCCTTGCTTATCTCACTCTCATACAACTGAAAAATACAATTCGAAAAGAAGACTTTGCATATCTTCTTCTTTATTTACTAAGGTGAGGAAGAAGGAATTCTGCTAGGCGAAAGTAAGCTTCTCATACAGAAGCAAGTCACTAGAACTACATGAGGTTTCATTTGCTTCCTTTCCTTAACTGCTCTTTTTTCCCTAGGTCACTCCCTTCCTCTTCTTCTTTTATTTTTCATTGCACTCCGTCTGTAAACTTAGCAAAATGTATACTAGTGACTCTAAAATATCTAAAAGTGGGAGTTCATGCACATATTTACAAAAAAGTTGGAAAATATTCTACCTAAAAGTGAATAATTAAGAATTCTATATGCTTAACCACTCCCCCACACTTAACCTTTACATTATCCTCATTGTAATTGAATCTAATGTAAAATGAAGATAAGAAATCCTATAATGATATGGAACACGAACTCAAAAAAACTAAGTACAAGAAAATAAAAGATCAAAGACAAGAAATACTAAACCAATGGGTTGCTGCTCATTCAACGCTTAGTTTAACATCCTCATCCTGACCTTCTGGTTATTGTTCGTAAACCAACAATCTGAAAATATGGGCATCCTCTCAGATAAGAATCTGCAATTCTAATACCAGCTTCACAAAAATGTTAGCATATGATAATACTAGTAAAACCATTATCATAAAAAAGTTACCTCCACACTTAGTTCTTTCTATACTTGGAAGTGAATACAGAGCATAGAATTCGAGAACTTTTATAGGTTTCTCATGGGTAACCTGCATAGTGTTAGAATCAAACATATCTAATGGTAGATATTTGAAGCAAAATAGTCCTTTAAAACTTTGGAAGCACACGAATTCAATCCTAAGTGAGGTATTTTCCTAAAAGTTGGGTTAATAACTTTTTGGGAAATTACTTCTATTAGAGGAGGATGCCATTGAAAATAGAATTATGCAAAGGATTAGACAAACCTTCCAGTATCTCTCATATTACAGGATCCTCAATGTTCTTACAGCTTCAATGAATTATTTATCTCATGTGTATCGTGGTCCTCTATCAAACTTTTCAACAATTCTTCGTAAGTTTCTATTTCAACCAAAATCTCATCATCAACGTTATCATTATATTCCTTGGCAAGCTCAATTGGGTCTTCCACGATATTACTCAATTTATCCTCATCTCAGATATTTCATCATCTTCGATATCAAACTCTTCATCGACCTCATATTCTCCATTAACGAAATGTCATTTGAATTCCATACGTATGGTACTACTAATTTATTAGAGAATTTCTTCCAATGCTCTGTCATTGTTAGTACTTAAATATTGATTCTAGGGGAAAAAATGCACTGTAGAAGTACTTTCTTTAGATTCGGAAATCAAAATCATACAAAGCAATCCTAAACCACGATATTAGCCGTTTCGCCCTACTTCGGTCACGAGGAGAAGAAATGAGTTGACCTTAGGGGAGGGAAACAAATAAAGTTGAAGGAATTTGTGTGTTGAATTGTGTGTAGAGATATTGAACTATTGAGAAAATAACATAGCTTGAGAGAACCATAAGATTTTTGTGTTTTCAGAATAGGCCAAGTAGCCTATTTATAATAATTGAGGACACACAAGTTTCTTTGTCAAGTAGTGGAGGTAGTGGAGAGATGGAGTAATGGGGATTATGGGGTTAATGGTGTAACAGCCCATTATCCTTGGATTTTTCTGGAAAACCATTATTTTATTACCTCGCCAACCACTTCAACCGTCGTCACTACTTTGTAACTTCCTTGTCATGGGGTGTTTCCATGCCCATGTTATTGTAACCACCAAACCAAAACCCCATGTTTAATCCCCCAATATTATATGATTTGATTTCTCGTATGAATCAGTGGAATCATGGAATCAAAGCATGTAAGTAAGATAATAAGCTTGTGAGGATGATGCTAGCACAAGAAAGGGTAAAGAGATGCATGAAAGTAGGAAGAATGGATAGCTAGCGCTAGCGCTGTAGCTAGAAGCGCTAGCATTTGCGCGACTAGCGTTGTTGGCGCTGATGCTAGCACTAGCTTTGTTGCTAACAACGCCAAGCTTGGTGATGGTGCTAGCACTAGCACTGCTAGGGTCTGTTTGGCGTATGAGTATGTTGGCTTTGCTGACTTTTTGGCCTTTTTGGCCTTTTTTGACTTTTTTGGCCTTTGGCACAGGTGTATGCCACTCATTTGTATTTGGAATGTGGCTAAGACTTTCTAAGGCTTGCACTTGATAGCACCATGGTTATTTCCTATGCGTCGCTAGCTTTGGCATTCATTAATTTTGTTGCCATATTTATGGCATATTTAGGGTTTTTCAATTGTATGAGGTTTTAATATTAGCATTCATGCTTAAATTTTATGCAGTGCATACAGAACATTTTCAAGAGATTCAGCTGTGAAAGTTTGCAACTTGAGACAATGCTTGATGCGACTCTGTAATTAGATGGTATGCATCTAATTAGAGTTTTTATTCAGATATGGCATAGCTTCTATTATGGACGTTTGCAATGTTGTATAATCAACATATTCTGATTAATACAAATAGTTTATATGGATGCATATGAAATAACGAAGGTTTAGCTAGGTAAATCCTTGAAATATTAAAGGCACATGAGTATTAAAGATCAAGAGAGTTATTATAGCTATGAGCTGAATATCCTTTCTCAATTCTCTTGCAGAATGTCAGATATGAGTAGTATTCATAATTCTGATGTTGTGTTAGGAATTTATGCATATTTATTTCATGCTTATGCAACTAGGAAAAAACGATATTAAAATTTTCTCCCTTGTCAAAAATCCACCATCAACATTAAGTCCACTGCTTAGCACGGAACGAGTAATGTTACGTGGTAAGAACTAGATGATGATCTGCCATACGAAGTAAAATATAGCTTTATGTTGTTCAATGGTTAGATATTACTAGGAAAGTATCAGTTGGATGAGCAAGTTTTGCTCTTTCTGCGACTATAGGTATTTGGAGTATTCTTCTTCCAAAGTAACAACAACGTGAAGGTATTTGGAACATTAGTGGGTTGTAGAGAGTGTTGAGGAAATGATGCCTTGAACATTAAGATGATGTGTTTAGGCAGTGATTCGTCTTCCATCGGCCACGAAAATGAGTGTTGGCCATGAACATTAAGATGATTGTGGAGGCAGGGATTCTTCCATCAGACACGAAGATAAGTGTTAGCCGTGAACACTAGGATGATTGTGAACTTGAGCATTAATATTCAATGAATTCAACCATGGAGGTTTTGCGACTTGAAACAAGTTCATTCGTAATATAAAGTGCTTAATTTTTATATAGTGTATACATAACATATTTAAGAGATTCAACTTTGGAAGTTTGAAACTTGAGATGATGTTCAATGTGGCTCTGCAATTAGATGGTATGCATCTAATTAGCAATCTCTATTCATGAATGGTATATTATTCATTCTGAATGTTTGCTGTGATTCTGCAATTAAGATGGTAGGCATCTAATTTAGCGATCTTTATTCAGATATGGCATAGCCTATATTCTGAATGTTCATAATTTTGTCTTTAGATGGTATGCATTTAATTTAGAGATCTTTATTCAGATATGGCATAACCTCTATTCTGAATGTTTACTGTGATTCTGCAATTTAGATGGTAAGCATCTAATTTAGCAATTTTTATTCAGATATGGCATAACCTCTATTCTAAATGGTCGTAATTTTGTTTTTAGATGGTATGCATCTAATTTAGCGATCTTTATTCAGATATGGCATAGCCTCTATTTTGAATGTCCATAATTTTGTATAATCAGCATATTTTGATTAATAGTTTGCATGGATGCATGTGAAATAACGATGGTTTAGCTGGGTAAAGCTCTGGAATTTCTACGGGAGCATATATATGCAAGAGATATGTGGAACGAGTATAAGGAATTCAGCTATGGAAATATTGCAACTTATAACTGGTTCAGTGTTATGTATAGTCATAGATCATCTAGACAGGAATAACAACCGTCACCAGTGACATTCTGAAGACGTTATTGCTCTATACTAGTGGTAAATCCATCTAGGAGCCGTCCAATCGTTCTCGATTCTATACGAAGGTGGATACTGAGTGGTACAATATAATATATATAATATTTAAAGCTCAAACCTGAGAGACTCTGATATTGCTATTATATATTGTGTTTGAAGAAGTTAGCCAAATTTTCCTGTAGCAAGGGTTTCGTTTTAAAATATAGAATATGAATTTCAAAAGTTTAGTTTAAGGATAGTTACTTAGCTCTATCTCCTTCAGGCATGTCCTCCACACATACTTGGGCTTCGGACATATTAGACGCCCCCATGAGTAAGAAGCATATGTTAGCGCTTGGAGTTTAAGTGTGCAGCATCAAGTGTCAGGATAACAACAAATATATGGTAGACATAGTATCCAATGATGAAGACTAGTTGAATTTAGTGACAGCAAGGTCGGATACAGTGGAAGTCAATAGGAAGAGATGACGATAGACTGAAACTGCAGAGATGAGGCGGATTTCCATGTTTTTAGCATAGGTTTAAGCATATCGATTCCCAGATTGAAGTTGTATGAAATGAATGGTTGATGAAGCCGGTCATGAGGACTTTACTCCTAAGACCAATGTTGATGCTGGACCACATCTAGTGTCACTCCAGAGACAAAACCATGGTGTCTTTGATTCTTCATCCAATGAGACCTTAGAATTGTCTGAACGTCATGACTTGAATATGAAATGGCTTCGTCACAGAATTAACGATGTTGAAGCAGAGAGTAGAGCCTCACTCTGGATATGATTGGTGATGGAGGAAGTCTCTCAGTCGTGTAAGGTTGTGATGTAGAGAGGTTCATGATTTGTTTCCTTCAGTGATGTCATCAGGTTGCAATTACTTGGCTCTGGAGATTATATTGATCGAAGTGGATTCAAATTGATCTTCCCAACAAGATCAAGTCCTCAAGTGCAGCTAACCGGTGTTTACTTGACAAAAAGATACATGTTGAAAGGATCCGTGACATCCATGGATGAATGATGTTGTATCTGCTTCAGGAGTCTTTCTTCTATGTATTCAGAGTTCGAAATCCCTCCAATTATCATAAGGATAAATCATTTATTAAATACTCTCGATTAAGATTTCGTGAGTTATGACGATAGAGGCACCTTGTTAGAGTGTAGCCATGTTTCTGGAGAAGAATAATTCCCGACAGAAACTTGTAAGCCCATATTCCAAGTGTTGAGAGGAGAAGCATGAATCTAAAGTGGTCAGGCCTGTCGAGTGTTTATTATCCATAAAATGGTTGTGGATGCATCATTACCAGTGATAGTTGAGATCATGATCATGTGTACTGTCTTTTTAGGGCTTGCTTGAAGTATGAAGGAAATTGATGGCGTCACCTTGAGAATTCCGTATTCAATGTGTCTTTCATAGTTGACCAATATGGTTAAAATCAGCAGCAACAACAACATGGGTGAATTCCCATGTTATGGACGTGATCAGGTTAGGAGAGGAAGCTTACGAGTTGTGGAGGTACTGACGTACATATGCTGTCGTCAGGATGATGCGAGTGGGAGTCTTTTTGCTACCACCGTTATTGATTAAATACTTTGGTCGATGGGGATTATGGGGTTAATGGTGTAACCTCCCATTATCCTAGGAAGTTTCTGGAAAACTATTATTCCATTACCTCCTCAACCACTTCAACCGTCACCACTACTTTGTAACTTCCATGTCATGGGGTGTTGCCACGCCCATGTTGCTGTAACCACCAGACCAATGCCCCATGTAATATGATTTGATTTCTCGTAGGAACTGGTGGAGTGATGGAATCAAAGCATGTAAGTAAGATAATGATCTTGTTAGGATTATGCTAGCACAAGCAAGGGTGAAGAGATGTACGAAAGTAGGAATAGAAGAAAGCTAGCACTAGCGCTGTGGCTAGAGGCTCTAGCATTGGCGCGGCTAGCGCTGTTAGGCCAGTAGCGCTGTTGGCGCTAGCATTGGTGCGACAAGCTTGGTGATGGCGCTAACGCTAGCACTGCTAGGATCTGATTGGCGCGTAAGTAAATTGGTTTTGCTGACTTTTTGTCCTTTGTTGAATTTTTTGGCCTTTGGCACAAATGTGTGCCACTCATTTGTGTTGGGAATGTGGCTAGGAAATGCTAAGGCTTGCACTTGCTAGTACCATGGTTATTGCCTATGCGCCGCTAGCTTTGGCATTCATTAATGTTCTAGCCATATTTATGGCATGTTTAGGGTTTCTCAATTGTATGAGATTTTAATGTTAGCATTCATGCTTAACTTTTATGCAGTGCATACCAAAAAATTTCAAGAGATTCAGCTGTAGAAGTTTGTAACTTGAGATAATGCTTGATGCGAATCTGTAATTAGATGGTATGCATATGATTAGGGTTTTTATTCAGATATGGCATAGCCTCTATTCTTAAATGGCAATTTTGTTTAATCATCATATTCTGATAAATACAAATAGTTAATATGGATGGACATGAAATAACAAGGATTTAGCTAGGTAAATCCCTGAAATTTTGAAGGCTACAGAGTTGTTGTAGCTATGAGATGAATATCATTTCTCAATTCTCTTGCGGAATGTCAGATATGAGTAGTATTTATAATTTTGATACTGTGTCAGGAATTTATGCATATTTATTTCATGCTTCTACAGCTAGGCAAAAATGATATTATAATTTTTTCTCTTGTCAAAAATCCACCATCAACAATCATCTTGAAGTTGATATAGTTTTTTCGAGAGTTTTTTTATGTTTACACTATTTCGTTACTTACAATAGAATATTTATGCCCTGACTCTTCCCTTTGAATGGGTGAATGATCATAAACATTATCAGGAGTTGTGTAAGCTATATTATTGTAGATTTCGGTTGGTGAAACATATATTCATTTATGGATCTATCTGGTCTAGTCTATGTTGCATGTCCTTTAGTTGATCTAAAATCTGCATACAACTTGAGTGTAACCAATTAGAAGTATAATTGTCCCACCTTCTTTGTGGTTGTTGACCTACATACCCACCATAAGGTTGTTGGTATGTATGAGAATCACCAAAATTCTGTAGGATATTGATCAAAAATAAAGGATTGATTCTGATTGTATCCCATGGTCGGTGTGAAGTTATTAAAAGATTGAGAATTAAAACTAAACTGATTACCACCATAATATGCCTGATTTTGTGCATCATACATGTTATTTCCATAAGGAAACATGACGACTACACACGAAAGTAGGGGAAAAAATCTAAATAAAAATCTAAAAATGAAAATAAAGTGATATATACAACCCGTTTTCATAATCTACCTTCCGCTTTTAACGGATGACGAATTCCACCAACGAGTTGTTTCCACCATGAAAACCTAAAACTGAAAAACATTTACAGAAAAACATAAAATAGAATTAAAAATAAATTTCAAACAAAAAACAATTACCAACTGCTCCCCGGCAGCGGCGCCAAAATTTGATGGGTTGTCAACTGACCAAAATATTTCCTATGCTTTCTGCAATAACGACTTAAGTAGCAAGTAGGGATTAATTCCAAAAGAGTGCAGAGAATTCTTATTTGCTTTCGACTTCCTAGATAACCAGGGAGGTTGTTGAGTTTCTTAACTAAGTTAAACTAAACTAAAAGCAAAGTGATTAAAAATTGTGAACAAAAATAGAAAATACTAGTTAGAGATTTCATCTTCCATCACCAAACATGTTCATCAATCGATTAGAATAAATATCCACTCTCTCTTCATACCAATAACCCTAAAGTATCCTCAAGCGGTGTAATACTTTGTTACGCCTTCATATGTCAACATATACTTCAATTGCTAATATTTGAATTCTTTTCCACCAAATAACCTAGTGCTTATCCTAAGAGATTCAACTTGATGGAAGCATTAATATATATGACACGAGTTATTCATAGGAAATATATCACACAATCGTGGCATATTCAACCTAGACCAAGCTTTACTTGTGACTTCCTTCACGATTCTCACCGCTAGTGATCACAAATTAATACTAGTCATTAGGGTTCTTAATAAAATTACCTAAGATTTCTAATTAGCTATAAATAAGTTATTAAGGATATTTAATTCGTGATTTTAAACATACCCAAAAAACCAAATCATATTACATAAACACAATCACATAACTGTTATACGTAGTGAAATATGAACGATAAAAAGAGATAATGAAAATTAAAACTAAGCAGCCAGATTGATTCTCATGTTTAGAACTTCCGATTACATCTCCAACCAATAGAAGAATTAGCTACTCATGGATTTACTAAAACCCATGAAAAATATAATAGAAAAGAATAAAGGAAAAGAAGAAGAGAAAATATCCTAGTTACCCCTTTAAAAGGGTGTAGATTGTGGGTTTTCAAGGGTAAAATAGTAATATTATCTCTCAAGACCCGATTCTAAGAAATATTAAACCTCAAAATTATGCAAAGAGTTTTTAGGAAGGTGCTTATCCCTGTCCTCTCTCAGGTGCTCATCCTTGTCCCCTCTCTATATGTATGACCAACTACATATACGATTAAAATTATTGAATGAATCAACATTCATTACTCTACAAAATAGTCAGAATAACACTGGTGCTTACTATGCCATTCCCAGAAATTCTATGCTTTTTGCATAAAATCTCAAGTTCCTAGATGGATTGCCCACTAGTATAGAGCAATTTGAGTATTATTTGAGTGCTATATTCCACAACTGAATTCCCAAAATTTACCTTATATTGATATCCATGCTCAACTGAACAATATTGACTTACTAAAATACTTACATATTTTTATATAGAAGATTACATATGAATCTACTTGACTAGAGTACCACAGATGTGCTTAGATTCCAAGTCAAAATTATGCCAGACACAATTTCATAGCTTCTACTAGCTAAGCTCATCCTCGGTCATATTAATCCTTGCTTAAAAAGACTACTAATATGAATGGCGTGAAAAGAATTCAATTTAGGGTTTTTGAAACGCTTAAAAATAAGTTTACAACACTTATAAGCATCTCAAATGATCAGAGAACACTTTCTAACCCTAAATGGAAAAGGAGACACTTGATCTGAAGCGTTACAAAGGCTACAACCAGGAATCGTGTGCATCTTAGTTTTAACCACAAATCGTGTGCGTCTTAGTCTTAACCACAGATCATGTGCGCCTTAGTCTAAATATATACCTTGTCTGTCTTGGTTAAAACATGGACCTCTTTCATCTTAGTTTGATCCACAAAGATAGTCCGGCTTAGGTAACCATACACTACACCAAATTCAAGGATTATGAACTCAGATTCGCAACAATTGTATACTTGTTGCGAATTCGCAACTATTTATTTTTATTACGAAATTTCCACAACAACCCATCCTTGTTTCAAATTTCGTAATAGCCTAATCTATGTTGCTATTCGTAACAGTTTTATTTTAGGCGTTGATGTGATTTGTAGTTGTGGTAAGAAAAGGTTTCAAACTCTCGAACTTGTGAAGACTGATTTTAGATTTTAATAAACTAATTTTTAAACTAAAAATATGCACAAAATATGAAAAGAATATTCATAAATACCGAGGTTATGGATTTCACCATTAACCAATTAAAGTGATTCAATCTAATTATTATTTAGGCAATTCTTACTTCTAATTTGATTCTAGAATATTGCAACAAGTAGATTTTCAAAACAACAATTGTATAACAAAAGCATGGAACATCTAAAACCTAGGCCAAAGCATGTACCATCTAACGAAATCACAACTGCTTAATAAAAATTATTAAATCAAATTTCAACCACGGCAAATAATCATAAGAAAATTGCAAAAATTAATTAAAATAGAATTATACCACTTTTATTGAAACAATGGCTTCCTCCGCACCTTAGCATATGGGATTTTTCTCATTGTATTGGAAAAGCCATCAAAAATATAACCAATAGCTCAAAAAGAGCTTCCAATGGTGAAATAATAGTAACACGGGAGATTTGATACACTTATAAACGTTACAGATAAGTGTTCTTTGCGTTACAGAAGAAAAAAAAAGAAAACAGAAAGAAAGGACAAACTCCAGGCGCTTCAGAATTATGATTGAATCAGCGACAGCTTCAGCGACAGTTTCTGGGCGCCTTATGTTCTTCACCTTCTTCTTCACCAGCAGCAAACCATTTTTTTCCTGGAATATTTTCTTTGATTCTCTGGCTCACTCTGAGCTCTCCAGCCCCCCCCCAAGACTCTCTGCAGACCCTTCTAATTATACTAGCATGAACAAAACACTCCAAATCTTCTACAAAATTCTCATAGATCTTTTCATTTAATGGAAATACTCGGTGATATTTTTTCTTTGATTTTTACAACCAATCTCGGTGATTCTGTTTTGATATTTATGATATTGTTTCCCCTTGTTGCTCTGATCTTCAAAATACTCATGAATATTTCATGGTAACAGAACCATATGCGATTATGAAAAATGTCTTATTTTCCCGAAACTTTTGTTCTTCCCTGTTTGATTTCCGCCACAAAAAATTTGCAGAGATTTTGATTTTATCACGTATAAGCATCTTGTTATGATGGCAAAAGATAATTATACCTTAAAATCTTGCAAATCTCCCAAAGATATCGTTCAAATCTCTTACCAATCTTCACAGATCAATAGAAATAAAATTCCCTCCAAATTCAGTTTGAATTCAAAATATGTGGGTGACTTCATCCATTCGTTGGGTGCCTTTATCAATTCTTTGGGTAACTTTAACACTTTTGATGGGGGTGTTTTTAACACTTTTTAAGCCAATTTTCTCCATAAAAGTTTATTCTTCCAAAAACCCTAAAAACACATAAAATAATAATATTAGTACAAAATATGAGAACTATTAACACAAGTATGAGACTAAATAAGACACATAAATGTGTCTATCAGGCGTGCGGAAGTCGCGTGTGTAGGTAAACACTTCTCCCTATAATTTTTCCCAAAATTTTGAATTGAATGGAAACATGACTTGGTTTTCCACCCTTTTCACCTATCGGGTTTTACCCTCCAAAGCTTTTACTTCACAACCACAAAACCGTCATCTCTACTTTATTCTTTTACTCTCTCTCTCGAAATCCAGATCTGAAGCTCTGCTGCCATTAAAACCAGACCAAGTAAGTCTTCTTTAAGTTTCCTGTAAGTTTTAATAAGGTTATTCCTTTGTGTATTTTGTAGATTGATAGTTATGGTTTGGTTTTTTATGTTTGTTGATAGGTTTCTTATAATACTGCAGGTGGAAGATTCAATCTGAGATTTTAGGTCATCTTTCACAAGGAGTGTTTACTGTATTTGTTATTGCTAACCGTAATAAACCAGGTATGGTCATCTTATTTATCTAGTTTTCTGTTTTGGGTTTCATTTTAGTTCAATTTCATTTTAGGTCATTTTGGATGTCTGTTAGAATTGGGTTTCTTTAATTTTCGATTTTGAATGACTATGGAACTAAATAATAAAGATAAACTTCATTTCTCTCCTTCTCTGTTTTTTTAGGTTTATTTTCAATTTACTTTGTCTAGTTGTAATTTTTATACTATATGAGTGATTATGTTTCATAGACAGTAAATAATCCAATAGTGAACTAATAACTGGGGATTATGTTGCAATCACAGAAAATCCTTAACAAACATAAAAAACAATCTATTTTCTTTCTTTCTTCAGGTCTGAGAATTTCCAATTTTCCAAATCAAGTATAAAAAAAGAAAAACATAGCTACAGGTTTAATATCTAAGTAAGATATTTGATGTTGTGTGCATACATTGATAGGTCTTACTGTTTATTCTTTATATGGATATCGTGTAGAATAATTGTCTAAGTTTTAACATAAATATTGTCGTCGTTAGGAATTAGAACATAGGGTAATCAAATATTTCTTCTATGGTTGATAAGATATGGATAAGTTGTTCCCACAAATTTGGTAAATATATAGAAGGTGTAAGTTCATTCATAGAGTTTGTCCGTAAAAATGGTGGTGAGAATACGTTGTTCTCGTTTCCTTGTATACGTTGTAAGAATGGTAAAGGATTAAATCCACTTACAGAAATTAATTTTCATTTTCTCAAAAATGGTATTCTCTCGACGTATACAATGTGGCGTTTTCATGGTGAAAGATTAGTAGCACAGAATGTAGGGAACGTAGATGAGAACGTAGGAAATGTAGCCGTGAATGTAGGAGATGTAGAAGGTGTTGCTGAGAATATATGAGATGTTGCTGAGAATGTGGATCCTAGTGTAGATGAGAATGCTAGGCCAAACAGTGGGGTTCACAATGATGCCGGCACCAGTAGCATCAAGAAAAAAAGATTTTTATATGAGCGTGCAAGAGAACCATTATACTCTTCATGTCCCAGAGGAGAGACACCATTGTATGCTGCTATAAAATTGAATAACATAAAGACCCAATATGGATTTTAAGACAATGGTGTCACTGCATTCTTATAATTGATGGAGGAGTTGCTTCCTGAAGATAACACACTTCCATTTAAGTATCCTGATGTAAAGAAAATGATCCAAGAACTGGGGATGGATTACATAACGTATGATGCATGCATAGATGACTGCATTTTATACTGGAAGGATTATGCATCACTAGTGAAGTGTCCTGTTTGTCAAGAATCTAGGTATAAGGAGGTATTTGATGATGAGAGGAAACTTATGCAAGTTGCTCTAAAGATGTTAAGATATTTTCCATTGATTAAGAGGCTGCAATTTTTTTATAGTATACCGTGGATAGCAGGGGCATTTTATTGTCATTTTCTAGCTAAGTCAGATATGAATATTATGCGTCATCCGGTCGATTCTTCATCTTGGCGAGGTGCAGATAACTTTTCGCCAGAGTTTGCTAAGGAACCAAGGAATGTTACACTTGGGATTTCAACAGACGGCTTCAACCCGAATGGATGTTTCGGTCTTAGTCACTGCTGTTGGCATGTGATTCTTTGTCCGTACAACCTTCCTCCTTCGATGTGTATGAATTTGGAGTTCTCGATGTTATGTTTGTTAATTTCAGGCCCAAGAGCACCAGGTAAAGATATTGATGTCTATTTACATCCTTTGGTAGATGAGTTGATACAATTATGGAATGAAGGTGTTATGACGTATGACTATTATACTAAAACTGAATTTCTGGTAAAAGCAAGGCTTTTATGGTTATTCATGATTTTTCGGCATTAGGGACTTTAGTTGGATGTGTAACCCATGGATATTACGCTTGTCCTACTTGTGGGGAAGGGACATTTTCTGAATATCTACTGTTTGATAAGAAGATTTGTTACATGGGACACAAGAGATGGCTACCAGCGAAACACAAGTATCGAGACGATAGAAAAAAATTCAGTAGAGGGGTTGAGCACGGTTTAACTCCATGGCCACTATCAGGGTTGCAAATTCAAGAGATGGTAGCTAATATTAGAACCAAAAATGGTAAGGGAAAACCACCATCAGCAGCAAGTATAAAACGTAAAAGGAAATCTGAAGTAGAGAAGGAAGATGTTGGTGATGTAGAAGATCAGGTTCATGACCACTCGCTATTTTCTAGAAGTTCTACTTTCTATGATTTGCCTAATTGGGGTTCGAATGCAGCCTGGCATGTTACAGATGTTATGTATACAGAAAAGAACATAACAAAACATCTTCTTAACACTGTTATGGATAACAGCAAGTTAAAAGATGGTCCTAGTGCACGTAAATATATGGAAGCCATGTGGATTAAAAATAATTTATGGTTGAAGGTAGATGATGTAACCGGTAAAACAACAATGAAAGATGGATCTTTTGCCATGTCGAAGAAGGAAAAAGTAGAGTATTGTACTGTTTTGAAGAACTTGAAAGTACCTTCTGGTTTCTCCTCCAAGCTTCGCAAGCGTCAGCATCGATCCTCCCGATCTAATGAATTTCAAATCTCATGATTACCATGTTGTCATGCAATATTTGTTCCCATTGTTGGTTCATACGGCGACTTCAGTACCTAAAGATCTATGAGTTTCTCTTCACCGAATAAGCTTGTTTTTTTAGAATTCTGTGTGCAAGGTTATTAATAGAGAAAAACTTTTAAGAGCAAAAGCTACTCTGGAGGAAGCAATGTGTGTATTGGAAAAACATTTTCCTCCTTCCTTTTTTGTTATCAATATTCACTTGATGGCATCTAGATGATGAAGCTCTAATCTGCGGTCCGGTCAGATTTAGGTGGATGTATCCATTTGAGAGGTAATTACTACAACTTACTTTGTTTTTTGTTAACTTTTATTAGGAATACTCTAATAACTAGACCAGTTTTTTTATGTCGGTGGTTGTTTATGAACTACATTTGTCGATTTTGGTCCAGTTTTTTTTTATCGGGGGAATTGGGAGTGTGATGGTTATTAGACTGATTTTTAGTAGTCTTTTTGATGTTTTTGGTGGTACTGGTGGTTTATGAATTGTATTTTTCGATTTTGGTTCGATTTTTCTTTCTTTCGATGGTTAGTTATAATACTTGAATTTGCGGTCTCGAGAGTTGTCATTTTTGAACTATTATTTAGTAGTAATATTACAACATTTATACCTGTGACCACAATTATACATTTATCAAAGATTATCATGGTCATAGTGGTCATGCATTACAGAATTAAAGTGGTAATATTACAACATTTACATCTTTTATCCCTTTCAATGGTTAGTTGTAATACAGTGGTCATGCATTAAAGTCTTACTGATCTTTGTAGGTTAATGAAAGATTTCAAAGGCTTGGTACGCAATAAAAGGTACATTGATGGTTGCATAGCAAGAAGGTATACATTGCATGAAGCCAGTTTATACAATATGGAGGACCTGTCAAATGATGGTGATAGGACTCATAAACATAATCTACATGACTTTTTAGATGATGAAGATGAGTTTGCCGATGAGATTCCTTTGAGTAGTGCTAAGAGTACATATTTAACTCAAGTACAGTTTGAACAAGCTCGCCGGTGGATTCTGTCTAAGTATGTTGGAATAGAGGACTGGAAAAGGTACATCTTTTTATTTTCACACCTAAGAAATTGTTATTTGATTATTATACATGTCAATCTAATTGTTCTTTTGTTTGATTATTAGGTCTGTCTATCTAATTGTTCTTGAATTGTTGTTTGTTTTCAGGAAGTATAATTCCTATGTTAATAACGCCAAATAATACCTCAAAGAGTTTCCACTTATGGTTACGTGACGAGGTAATATACATTAGCTTCTAAATTTATTTGTAGTAAAACATCTAGTGGTTTTGGATGAGCATCTAACCTACACATGTTCTCTTACAGTTGTTAGAAGCCAAAGAAGAAAATTTTGTACTTTGTTGCCTAGTGCAAGGACCTCTTTTCAAGGCACGGTCATATAAGAAATACCAAGAAAATGGCAATACTTTCTCTGCACATAGGTACGAGGAGGCGACGGTATCACAAAATAGTGGTGTCTCTATGAGAGCAATTACGAGACAAAGAGATTTGATAAAAACAAAAATAACCTATTATGGAGTTATTAAACAGATTATTAAGTTGAATTATATGGAATTTGAAGAAATAATTTTTTATTGTGATTGGGTCATAGTTGAAGATAAGGCTAATGGGTGCAAAGTTGATCCAAACTCAAACTTGATTAAGGTTTAACTTATCTAAGATGCAAAGGATTGATAAAGTTGTGGATGAGCCATTTATTCGTGCCTCTGAAGCGACACAAGTGTTTTACTCAAAGGATCTTTCTAATGTGGGATGGTTTATGGTCTTGCATTCAAAAAAACGCTTAACTTCCGGAGTAGATGATATTGAATTTCCTACTAGTTATCAATCAACTCTTACTGACAATGAGAGTTTAGAAAAATTTATGTGTTTCGAGTCTGAAGTTTAAAATGATGTCTGCCATCAGTGCAATGTGTGATCTTTTTATGATTCTGATAAAATTTGTTTATTATTTGGGCAATCTTAATAGGTTCTGTTTATTTGAGAAATTTGATTGCTCTGTTTTATGTGGATAGTAACAAGGTTGATAGGTTTTGTTTCTTTCACATATAGATATTTGTTAGTTGTTATTTTACAGGTTATTATGGTACCAATGGTGGTAGATGAAATGGACTTCCTATTTCTTCCAATTCAACTCAACTTGTCCACATGAAGGGCGCCTTGATTCGTACTCTTATCCCTATCTCCTACAAAACCTGGAAGCAAGTGCCACAAACTTACAAAGAAGATGCCTGGAATGAGTTACAGGTACAAACTTACCTCAATTTTATTTGTGTTCATACTTTTGTTAACTGTATTTGAGTTAGTAAGCCAAATGCTCTATTTTTTCAGACATCATATCAATTTCCTGATTCTTCTAAGGTATCTGTGGTAAAAGGGATGTCTGATCCATGGAGGAGACTTAAGTATGAGTTACGAATCAAATATTATGATCCATATACTACTTATGAAGAAAGGATTTTATATACTCCTCCAAATGTAAAAGAAAAGGACTGGAGGAAATTATGTCGCAATGAGGACAATGATGTTGCACAGAAAGGCAGAGCAGATAATAAGAGGAAAAGGGAAAGATATGATTACACTCATACCTCCGGTCGAAAACCTTATAGTTTGGTGAAAGATGAACTAGTATGTATATTATATCGACAATCTTGTCATTTATGAATTTCAACACTTCTCGACAAAAGGGTGTACATGTAGTTAATTGATTAATATTAATCAACTCATTGCATTTGTAAATTTAGGAGAGGGAGAATCATGGAGTGGAAATCAGTACCTCTGATGTGTGGCTTAAAGATCATACACAAGAGGGTGGGAAAATTCTACCTGGAAGAAATGCTATGTGAGAGATTATGTTTTATAGATATTATTTTTTCTTAAACTATTTTCTTAAACTAAGCACTAGTTAGGTAATTTTATATTTACAAAACTGGGGTTGCTCGACATTGCAGGATGATCTTAAGCAGGCGCAGGTAGAGATTAAAGAAAAACAAGATGCGGGTACTCCTGTAGATGAAGTAGATCCATTGAATTTAGCTTTTGGGAAGGATACAAGGGGACGGGTTCGTTCTGTTGGTGCTTTTTCTCGTAAACAATATGATTATTCTGCTCCTGCACGTGCCAAAGTTGTTGAAATAAATTCTAAGGATGAAGAGCTTAAGCATCAGGTGCATGATTTAGGTAACAATAAGGAGGTTCTGCTCAAAGGATTTGGAAGCTTATGTCACGTTGTGAAGGATATCCAATCTGGAAAACATTATTTATTGCCTCGAGCTACATAGACAGTTCACAAGGTCACGCGTGTTCACCTTCTCACACTGTTTCAGCTGGCAATACAAGTTCACCTGCTCACACACCTGTACCTGACACCATATCACCAGATCAATCAACAGTAGGTTCTAATATGCCGCGATGTTCATTGTTGAACTTGGATGGTGACACCATTGCTATTGGTAGACTTTGTACAGGTGCTTTAGGAAAAGTGGCTCACGGCTCAAATGTAGCGTTTAATCATACAAAGGTAATCCTGGATCACATTATCCTGTCAGATGAATTGAATATAAAAGCTAACAAGCCTGCGCTCACCTTTCAAGATGATGGAATTAGAGGATTTATGGTTCATCCAAAGATATGCCTCACATATGATTAGAAGGATGGATCTTTTTTTTTTTGAAGAAGGGTGGTTCTATTTATTTATTTTTGAGAAGGGTGGATCTGTTTTTGGAGATATTATGAAATTTTTCATGGATATCTCAGCCATCATCTATCGCGTATATAAACGACTAACATATATGGCTTTTACTTTGTTTTTGCTAATGTTCACACTTTTGTATGTACCTTATGCAGTTGTGCATAAGAAGACTATCATGCAGTATGCGGTAGACTCTTATGCAATTATGCATAAGGAAGTATTTTACTTTAACTGAAAAAAATTCGAATGTTATTTATCTATATTGTGAACCTAAACCATTTTCGTATGAATCAATTTTACTTTGTGCATGTGTGTGGTTTTTGTATATATATATGTTTGTAGTTGTGCAGGTGAGTACAAGTCCAACTGAAGATGCTGGATTATGTTGTTGGTTACCTGTCTCTGGTAAGACAGTGTTGTGATCTCCATTATATCAGTTGTCGTACAAGTTCATGCATTTTAATAAAACTTGATGGTATAAGTATGCCTAGAGATTTCAGTATGACTTGAAATTTTATTTAAAATCTTTCAGGTTGCGATTTAGTGGTGGGAGGTTGGGACTTAAGATTACAGTGTTGAATCTGTACCAGGTCTTCAAAGAAGCCATAATATTGCATTCATAAGCCGAAATGGTTAGCAACCATCAGAAGAACAAGTTCACAATATCAAAATAATATGGTAAGATGGTTCTCTCAGATTTTCCGAATAATTTTTATAATTATGTTTGTATGCATTTATGCATTTTCCTTATACTATTTACTTCATGAACTACTTTTCCCATCTTCTTCTGGTGAAATCGCGGCCGAGTGAAGACATTCATTTCAAGTAAGATCAATTTCATTCTAAACAAAATACTGTTGTGAACAATTAAAAATTGGAGAGTGAATCGGATTTGTTATGAGTTCTGTAGTATATTATTTGTATTTACATTATGCATAATCTGCATTTTCCTTATCTAATAATATGGTTTGTACTTGTGTTGTAGGTTTGTCGCATAACGCACATGAGTTAAAATCACATTGTATTGGCATCAGGTGCTTCATTTAAGTTATAAATATGAGTTTCTTATTGAAATTTAGGTTGTTGCATAACGCAAAAATGTTTATCTTAGACATCCACCATGTTGTTGTTACTTCTAAAACTAAACTAAGTTAGAGTCTTATTGAAATCTAGAGTTAATGTGTGGATGAACATATACTTGTTTCATTTTCTTCATTTTGTAAAATGTCTTGAATGTTGTTCTCATGTATCATTGAACATATCAATATAAGTGATGCAGAATATGATTGATTGAATCACATGGTTATGATTGATTGATTGAATCACAGGGTTATAGGGTAGTTGCAGGATAAAATAGAGGGGGGGGGGGATTTTTTTGACCAAGTCAATAAAGACCGACCTTCTTTTTTTGTTGTTGCAAAAATTTATCAACAGCTGGGTTTTGTTGTTAAATTTTTACCAGGAAATGGAAGCCGGTATTCTTTGACTTAGTCAAGCATTTTAGCATCAACTGAGTTCTGTTGCTAAATTTTTACCATATAATTTTTGGTCGGTCTTCGTTGACTTAGTCAAGATTTCACAACAAATAGTAAAAATTTCGTAACAGCTGATTGGATATTGCTACTTTTTTAGTCGTAACAGCTACATTTCTGTTTCAAAAATTTGTTACAGCATGTTTCACAACAGCTGAGTGCAGTTATGACCCCGATTTGCAACATGGGAGGCAGTTGCTAATGTCCATTTTTAGTGTAGTGATGAATCCTTGTGCGTCTTAGTACTAGCACAATACTTGTGCGTCTTAGTATAGCCTCAATACTAATGCGTCTTAGTACAAGCACAACACTTGTGCGTACTAGCCCAACACTTGTGCTTCTTAGTACTAGCACAATACTCATGCATCTTATTATTGGCTTCAATACTCGTGCGTCTTAGTATTGGCTTCAATACTCGTGCGTCTTACTCTTTTAGCGCAAAGCTAATGCTTCTTACCCTTTAATGCAAAACCTAATGCGTGTTAGGAACTTAGCTTAAACCTAATACGTTTTAGTATTAGTACTAAACCTAATGCGTCTTATCATTAATACATAAACCAAATGCGTCTTAGCATTGGTACCAACAACTAATATGTCTTATAATTAGCTCCTAAGCTAATGCGTCTTAGGCATTAACTCATAATGCTTGCCTGGATTCATTCCATATATACAAAACTCATACTAGGCCTCACTCATATATTTTATATGTAGCCTCTCAAACAGATATTTTCATGTGCGTCCTTACACACATATTCTACACTTAGCATGCTACGCATGTTCTTATACTCAACATGATATAAACACTTCAGTCCTCTATCTCTGAAAATACGTACTAGTGGGTAAGGAATGTGGCAATGTGTCCTTCAAGAAAGTTTTTCACACAGGTCTCTTCTACAACATACTAAAAGGGAATCTTATTCCGACCAACTTTCTAGGAGATATAGCCTAAACCCTAGACGAAATACAAGATGAAAACTATCATAATTTTGACTAAAATATTCCTGGAAAGTTGTTGTTACTCTGTCTGACTGCCAAAATGAGCTCTAAACCTAAATTCTTACACTTAAGGAAATATCTTACGATTTTCAATTCTGAATTGGGGTTAACCATCGAAAACGAATATCGTATAAACAATCTACAATGTTTTTACTAAAGGGTCTTATATCTGAATTTTCTAACAACGAAAATCAACTCAAATATTTTCTTCCTCAGTCTTTCACGACCATCATCACCTCTCGTTGATGACATGAAAGGAAGTTTTCAACCTACTCAATGCCTGCATCCGGCATCACCTATTTAATTCAGCATGTCAATACCGGTTGATACATTCAAAGTCTCACTGCTCACTTGAGCAAATCAGAGTCTTGACATGACACCTAAATAAATACATATTTATTTTCAGTCTACCTGCTCCTTATAAGCCTCACTAGTCCTGTCAGGCTCATCAAGATTCATTATTCATGTCTAGCCATGCATGACAAGTCATAAGTCAACTTGACTGAGCAAGTCACTACTCAACTTCACACTATGTAGTATTTTCTACTAAAAATCATACGAGATATCAAAGATGTCACAAATGGGGGATATTCACTAGATTATTGGTATGGCGGTCTATGGAATATGGTGCAGCAGTGCATCCACAAAAGAGAAAACTCTGGAAAGTTCGATCAGCAGTTGAGTAGAGGAGTGGCGGGTTGAGCAATCGTCCAATCAACCTTAGTCGAATGGGAACAGTTGCTAACACTTTCTCCACCTTCTCCACTCCACCACTACTCAACCATTGACACTTTCTTCCATAAAAGAGGTCAGATAAACGGTTACAATAGTTATGATATAAATAAAGTCTCAATCTATTGAACAAAGAGACACAATAAGTTGAACTACGAGACAAGTCTAACACAAAATAACATCGAACAACTTGATCATTCAATCTTCTCACACACAGAGAAATTGTTCATAGCTATTCACACCAACTATATCCTACAAGGTATGATACTCTGACCTCAATACTTTTCTTGCATCCCTCCCTAAGACCAACCTTTCTCCTTCTCCTTTGTGACTAAAGCAAGACTAAACGACATTGCTTGGTTTAGGCCAGGATTGTACATATTGATCTCTCGAATATAAAGAAATTACTACAATAGTACAAATATTTATGGAATAAAAAAATATTCATCTGCTCACCCCATTTTTCCTAATTTACCATTCTAATTCGTTTTCCTCATAAATATTTTGGCGACCACAGCGGGAGATCAATCTCTCATATGTAATTTCTCAATTTTTTGAATTTTCCTCAGCTTTAGAAGCGGTCGATCTTAGGTCAGGTTCAATAACTAACTCTCAATACCAATCTTTCTACTACTAACGTTGGTGTTCCTGATACAAGAGACTATTTCTAGACTCAGGAAATCAACTACAACTATACCTGCTTTGATGGAGAGATCCAGACCTGCTAGGAATAAAACAACATATGGGACTTGTGTTAGGTTTACAAGTAAGCAGCACAACATTCAACCATCTGTGGGCGTTGTGAATGAAGGAGGAAAAAAGAAAGTTTTAGCACCAGATGAACAATCCAAGCATGCAACGCCAGCACAAATTCAACTCCAACACCACAGGCGGTCCGACCACCTCAAAGGACCTATCAAATGAAAGCGGTATTGGCGACAACTCCAACATCGCTCAACATCAACAACAACAACCAAGGGAAGATCCGGTCTCTCCTTACTTCCCCTAACATAACAGAAATAACAAATCTTAAGAGAGTTGCAATTGGGAACTGAAAGAGTACATAGAAAGCCTCTCCTTGTTAGGAGTCCCACCATGTCTAGAGAACCTATCAATCAGAAAGTTCAATCCATGATGGAACATATGCGTAGGATTTTAAACTGCTCGAAGGCGTAATGCAAAGACATTGTTACCTCCCTCAACCATGTTTTGATTTGCAGACGACTATCTCTTCTGAAAAATGAAATATGCCCTGAACCAGCTCAGATGGGTGAGGGGAAAGAAAAGTTGTAAATGGGGACTACTCACCACTACTTGTCTCAAGGATACAGAATTTGGTGAGATACTAATTGATGCAGACTGTTGTCAACATCATCCCGGCAAATGCAGTCAAATCCATATAGATACTCACAAAAGAAATAACTTACTTACATCAATCGTCCATTCCGCTAGCAGACGACTACCTCAAGTCGTGTTTCTTTCTTTCCTATTAAAGATTGATGTGCCAGCATCCTCACCTTATAAGACATAGAGATCTCATATTGTGCAACCACAGCCTACATCAAGTTGTGAACCCTTAGTTTTTCTTCTAAGACCGAATACCTATGAGGTGCAGAGCCATCCATATACGCCCTATCTCACATTGCTTGATAGCCTCGAAGCCAATGCTGACTTCGACTCCAACTTCCATCCATGTTCTTGATCCATCCACATCGCATCAGCAGCAACCAACAATACATGATTAATTTTTAGAGACATGATAACTCCATCAATATTATTATGTTCATTCTAGTGGTGGATTCCAAGTGAGCTACACTTGGGGACTGGTCATTGGCATGAAACTTCTCTTCTCCACCACATTAGAAGATCCACCATCTCTGAGAGACTGGTTATTCAAATAACTAAATCATTGATGGAAAGTTCGAATAAAATTCATTCATTCCCTGAAGACTCAACGCGGTCATCAATTTTAATCAGAGTCAATTGGATCGTTAAGCTCAACAACGTACAAATTTCCAATTCAATTAGTCTACAGTTGTCGGCCACACATGCTTTTCATTGCCGACCAACTAAAAAAAATAATTTTTACATGCCATCGATGTCATCAAATCCACCGCCTCACATATGATCAACCTACAACATGGTCTGATCCACTTCTTTTTTTCTATCGACCACTGTCATCACTTGATGCTTGTTCCACTTATTTTCTGCTGAGGACGTCACCCATTTGAAATCTTTAGGCGTTACTTAGATTAGTATTGTTCATTTTCCCCAATCGTCCGCCAGCGACAACTGCTACCAGTAAGGAAGTACAAAGCGACATCCAAGATTCACCTTTCGTCATACAATATTCTAATGGAGCATCAAGAGAGGGATACTAAGATAGATACAGGGTTCAATCATAAGCATGTAAGTGCTACACAATTATACCATACTTATACTAGTTAGGCCTCATTATTTGGCTAATATATTTGTTTTAATCTTCTTATAGGAATTACAAGTATATCCAATCACCGGAGGAATAAACGACTAAATTTGAAGCTATATTGGCATTTGCGCCAAACATTACTAAGATGCTACTCAAAGGCATCAAAATGAAGAAAGATTTAACTATGGGCATCTGATTAACCTCTTATTCTTATTAGCACCACCAAAAGTGGTTCACGGAAAAGAGATGTTTCTTTGTTAATCCAAGCATGTGAATCCATTAAAAAAGAACAATAACTGATGTGGCCGGTTCTATACAAGGTATTGTTTGTGGAATATAACAAAAGAATCCAAGGCATATTCTAGTCTTAATCTTTACCGAAACAAAAATGTAGTTTCTCGCATTCTTGGATACAAAGAGCAATCTATGAGAGATGTTGGTGGCTCGATTCTGAAGTGGATTGTGATGAAATCTGAGTTTGATTTCAAGTGGAAGAGAAAGGTGGTGGTACTGTTAACTAGAAGAAAAACAAGCAAGAAAGGGGATCTGGTGCTGTCAAAGTGATGGGATTTAACCGGTGTTTTCAGAAGATTTGAAATTAGTAGTTGAGACGAAGAAGAAAATTGGGTACAGAGTAATTCGTTGATTTAGCTCGAGCTTGGTAGAATTTCAAAACACTAAGTATTCATGGCATAATTAATCAAAGAATATTCATAAAGCGATTATCGCAAAAGGGTCAACGAGTTCTTCAACTAATCAAACAATGAACTATGCATGAGATATAACATGAAAAATCATTGAGAAAGTAAAACATTGAAAGAGACGAAACATTGACATTAAACTTTTAAGTTGAAAACCCTGATTTTAAAACACAAGCAAAAAAAAATCCACAAGTTCATCCTTTCACCCTAACAAAGAGATTTAGCTAGACATGACTTTTTTAAAAACTATTAAAATTGATTAAAAAATAATAATTATAATTGAAATCGAAATAATGACTAAACTCTTGTTTCCTGTTGACTGCTCACGGCTTCTCACTTCAGCATCCAAGGTCTATTCTCCCATCCAAAAGTATCATCAACTCTTCCCTCGCTTGATATTTATACTTGTATTAAGGGTTTCCAAAACTTAAACTTGGACCAAGGCCCCACTCCCTCAGCCCACAAAAATACTTTCCACCTCCGGCTTCCATCAATTCCTATTCCGGCTACTATTCACCTGTTCCTGACTTCCTTTCTCGATACCAACCGGCTGCAATAGCTCAATAAGACTCTCACTTATTAATCGAGATGTTGGATAAGTACCTTCCTGTAACAGAGAAACACAAACACAGAGAACTTGAAGAAGATTAAGGGAGGGTTAGAATTTAACTGCACACACACTCAAACACAAAGAGGTGAAGTCGCCTGTTCAACAGACTGTCCTTAACTCAATATTTGCCAGGTACACCTTTAGGAAGATGCTGCTATACCCTTTCAGTGACAAACTTGAATTCAGGATAAAATCACCTGATACCAACCCAGCTAGCAAAGCTCGTTGGCCCGTTGTGAACTTAACAGAAGATGAAAGAAAAAAAAAGTAAATTCTAGTGCGCAAATCAAAGCAAGAAGAGGGGAAAAGTCGTCAGGACAGTGGCTGCGACTGGGGTAAACGAAAACCTTAGTAATGTTGTTCTTTTATAGGAGAAAAAATCTTTTGAGTTTTAAAACGGTGAAAATTTAATTTGAAATATTAAATCCCCATTAAAACACAAACGTTAAGATTCATTTATTTAAAAAATATTTATGATTTTATTTTTCATTTAATTCAAAACGGTAAAATATTTATTTAAAAATAAAGAAACGTTTTCTCATTGATGGGTACACGTGTGCACACGCAGGCACACGCAAGCACGCGCCAGGCACACGGCAAGCTCACGCCAATGGTCACACCAATGGTCACGCCAAGGCTCACACCAATGGTCACACCAAGGCTCGCACCAAAGCTCGCACCAATGGTCACACCAAGGCTCGCACCAAGGCTCGCACCAAGGCTCGCACCAAGGCTCGCACCAATGGTCGCACCAAGGCTCGCACCAAGGATCGCACCAAGGGTCGCACCATGGGTCGCACCATGGGTCGCACCAAGGCTCGCGCCAAGGCTCACGCCAAAAACACACGCAAAAGCACACGCAAGCACCGCAAGCTCCGCAAACCCGCAAGCTCCGCAAGCCCGCAAGCCCGCGGCCTGCGGTGCTTCGGTGCGAAGCACCGCACATGTATGCATTTGCCCACTAGTCCATTTCCCAAGTCCATATCCAATCCACTAGTTCTTTTCCTTTTATGGAACGTTTGTGGTGATATGCATGAACTTCCTCCTTGATTTACCCAATGTGGGATAATCAAAGGTTTCTCATTCACTAAGAAGTGAAAATGGATGGCTTTAATTCCACCCAAGTTTGGACTAGTGTTCCTAGCACCCATCAAGCTAATTAAAGTAACAAAAATTAATTTAAGTAAGAAACTATTAATTTTAGTAATAACCATTTTTTATTTCCCAACACGAGATGCCAAAGAGTTTCACTGTTCAATTTTACCACAAGAATCAAGCTGACTAAATCACCATTCATTCAAGGAAACAGATTGATAGAGGACTTATGTCGAGCAACTTGTGTGCACTCTGCAAAGGAGCTAGAAATGAATTTGTTAATGATTAGAATCACCAACCTTCTCCTTCTCTGCAAGCATTTATTCAACATTTCATAGCAAAACAATGATAACCATTTAATTTAAACCCATTTCACTTCACAGCTCAAACCCCATTTCATTCCATCTTCTTTTGATAGAAATAACAATCACCATAGCCCATTAATTCTTGTCTGAATACAACTCAGCCACAACAACTGGCACCATCAAAACCATCCGTCTGCAACTGCTTGTTCACGGCCACAACGAATCAGTTTCTCAAACTGATCTTTACTCCCAAGACTTCGACAATTTCTTCCACCTTACTGCCAACTTCTTTGACTGATTTTGTTCCTTGAAATTCCACCAAGCTCGAGCTAAATCAACGAATTACTCTGTACCCAATTTTCTTCTTCGTCTCAACTACTAGCAGGACTTCAAATCTTCCGAAAACATCGGTTAAATCCCATCACTTTGACAGCACCAGATCCCCTTCCTTGCTCGTTCTTCTTCTAGTTAACAACACCACCACCTTTTTCTTCCACTTAAAATCAAACTCAGATTTCATCACAATCAACTTCAGAATCAATCCAGCAACATCTCTCACAGATTGCTCTCTGTAGCCAAGAATGTAAGAAACTTCCTTTTTGTTTTGATAAAGATTAATACTAGAATATGCGTTGGATGCTTCTGTTATATTCCACAAACAATACTTGGTATAGAACCGGCCATATCACTTACTGTTCTCTTTTAATGGATTCACATGCTTGGCTTAACAAAGAATCATCTCTTTTTCGTGAACCACTTTTGGTGGTGCTAATAAGAATAAAAGGTTAACTGGATGCCCATAGTTAACTCTCTCTTCATTTCTATACCTTTGAGTAGCAGCTTAGTAATATTTGAATATTTGGCGTTCTCCGGTAATTGGATTCACTTGTAATTCCTATAAAAAGCCTAAAACAAATATATTAGACAAACAATGAGGTCTATCTCGTATAAATATGGGTATAATTGTATCGCACTTACGTGTTTATCAAATAACCTCACATTTACATTTTGCTAGTCTTCGAGTAAAATAAAATATAATTAATCTTAAACTAAAATAAAATGATATGCTACAACTCCCTTTCGTTGATGATACGATTACACTTAGCATGTGTAACAAGCCTTTAAACCAGTGAATGAGTTATAGTCTCCTGAGAGTTTACTAGAGATATACTCACAAAACCTACTCCAACTCTCAAATATTCCAAAGAACATGCATCCAAAGAGCTAAGAGGACAAAAAGTTTCTGCACACTAATAATAAGAAGTTAGATGTATCAAAGAACATTAATCTCATGCTTAACTCTTGAGTTAGGAGAAAACTACCATATGAAAGAATTCAGGTTCGAGAGCGATCGAATGTTTCGACTTCTGCCTCACCAATATGATTTTATGAATTTGCACTCAAGAGACGCACTTTATGGTTCTCATGTGTGCAGGCAGGAATGGAGATAGAAATCCTGCACACGTTGAATGATGGGAAGGAAAAGCCTTCCGAATTATATTTTAATATCCCTTAAAAACGTGGGAAGAAAAGAACCTTTTTCAAATGATCTCTACAAAAAGAAATCAACCACTATGCGAGGATGAGAACGCTCACTCACATTCTCATCCAATCTACAATTAGCACCACTCTCACAGCGTCTCATTGAAACGTCTTCATCTTTAGCTTCCACTGTAGATAATGAACTCTTGAACTTTATAGAACTCTGACAATTTCTAACTCTTTTCTTCTCAAATTATTGTTGCTTAAAATTTCTCTATAGATTTTTTCTTTCCCACAGCCTTAATGAATGAATACAAAAAAATATATACACTAAAACAATAAAAAAATATTTTTTTTATTTTTATGTTTTTTTTTTGTTTTTTTTTTGAGACAAGAAATATGAAATACAAATTAAAAGAATAACAAATAAACTAATATGGTCGTGAGATAAGGACTTTACCACTTGATTCTTCACAACTTGTATTGTCTCGGTATCATAAACTTCATAAAAATCCATTTTTTTTTTGATTTTTTACGCTCTTGTACTTAGTCTTTAATAGGATATAAAATTCTGCTCCTTATATTGCTACTTCACTTTGAATATGAATTCTGCTCTTTCTTATAATGTTGCTTATAAACCTGGAACGTCTTCAACTTTCTTCAAATTTGTAATGTTCCGCTTGTTGATGATAATTGTGTTTCTATGGACTTGTTATTGTCGAGAGAGAGAGAGACAAATGGTGCCAACTACAAATCAAACTACAAGATAATGTTTTTCGCAATTCTGATTTCACCCTCATGATTGATGGAATTAGCACCCAAAAGATCAAAAAATAGTGCTGAAATGGTGCGAGGTTGGTTAGCTCATCATTCTACCCGGAATTTGTGCATATGAAAAACTCTAAACGGAAAATTTAGATAGGTACAAAGAATTAAAAGTTTGGTGCCTCACTCAGGGTATTGAATGACCAGCTTCTCTAATACTGAACTCGCCGCCGGTGGTTTAAGTCCCTTTTGTCGGCATTACTTCTCAACAACTAAAAAACCCGAATATAGTTCTTTAACACTTCTAAGTTCATTTATTTCGGTAAGAACTCCGTATGTAAGCGTAGCTAGAATTATACTAAGTGACTCTAAAATATCTAAAAGTTGGAGGTTTCATGCAAATAATTACAAGAAAGTTAAAAAAATTCTTCCTAAAAGTGAATACTTAAGAACTCTATATGCTTAAACACTCCCCCACACTTAAACTTTACATTATGCTAAATGTAAATTGACTCATCAAATGTAAAATCAAGGTGGGAATCCTATAATGATATGAAAATTCAAAAAAAATAACAATAAAAAGTACAAGAAATACTAAACCAATGGGTTGCTTCCCATGCAGCGCTTGGTTTAACGTCGTCATCCCGACTATAAAGAGTAGGGAACAAATCTGATGGTTTGACTCCTACGAAGCGAATGATCTTGTACCCCTGCAAAAAAAAAGAAAAAAAAAACTATTAATATACACTAACCATGATCCTAAAACAATTTAGTCTTGATAGACCGGATCTTCGAGGAGGACAATTTCCACCTTGGTGTTCTTAAGATCTAAATATGGTTTCAGTCTTTGTCCATTCACTTTAAAAACATTACCAGATTCTCGATTCTCAAGTTCGACAGCCCCATAAGGGAAAACTTCTTTGTCATAATATGGGTATGTCCAAGGAGATCTCATCTTGCCAGGAAATAAATGCAACCTAGAATTATATAAGAGAACTTTTTGTCCAGGTTCAAATGAATTTTGACTAACCTATTTATCATGAAACACTTTAGTTTTCTCTTTGTAAAGTTTTGCATTCTCATATACATCATTCCTAATTTCTTCTAACTCGTCGAATTGAAGCTTACGGTGATTCCCAGTTGTAGAAAATCAACATTAAAGGTCTTAATTGTCCAATAGCCTTTATGTTCTAACTCAACGGGTAAATGGCAGGCTTTCCCATAGAAAATTCTAAAAGGATACATACCAATGGGTGTCTTATAAGTAGTCTGGTATGCCCAAAGTGCATCCAGTAACCGTGTAGACCAATCTTTACGATTAGGATTAATTGTTTTCTCTAATATCTGCTTAATTTGTCGGTTAAAAACTTCGACTTGACCACAAGTCTAGGGATGATATGTTGTAAAAACTTTATGTGTAATGGAGTACTTACTTAAAAGTCTCTTAAATGTGATCCTCCATCACAAATAATGGCTTTAGGGGTACCAAATCGATAAAATATGTATTCTCTACCGAACTTGATCACAACATGGCGATCATTCGTCTGGGTAGGTATGGCTTCCACCCATTTAGATAGATAATCAACCACTAATAATATGTAAACATTACCATTCGAAGTGGGAAAAGGTACCATGAAGTCTATCCCCCATATATCAAATATCTAAACTATCAGTATGGAGCTTAGCGGCATCATATTCCACCGAGTAATCCTTCCCAACTTTTGGCACATGTCACAACTATTGCAAAACTCCTAAGAATCATAAAAAATAGGCCAATAAAATCCGCATTGCATAATTTTTTCAGCAATTTTCTTAGCATTAAATGGACTCCACAAGCATAAGAATGGCATAAAGTGATAACTCTCATAACTTTATCATTAGCTACACATATAAGAATAATATGATCAGGACAGTACTTAAACAAATATGGATCATCCCAAAAGAAATGTTTAACCTCATCTAAAAATTTAATTTTATCTTGTTTCGACCAATCTTCAGGTATTTGACCAATATCAAGATAATTAACAATATCAGCATACCAAGGAAAGTGAGAAACAACAAACAATTGTTCATCAGGGAATGTTCCATGCAAAGGCAAGACATCATCAGAAGACTCTACAACAATCCTAGAAAGGTGATCTGCTGCTACTATCTCGGAACCCTTCTTGTCCCGAATATCTAAATCAAATTCCTTTAGCAATAATATCCATCTAATCAACCTAGGTTTAGCATCCTTCTTAGATAGAAGGTATTTCAATGCAGCATGATCAGAGAATATGATAAGCTTATACCCTAAGAGATAAGGTCAAAAATTTTCTAAGGAGAACACAATCGACAAAAGTTTTTTTTTCAGTTATAGAGTAATTCAATTAATTATCATTCAAGGTCTTACTAGCATAATAAATGACATGTTGAAATTTATTCTTACGTTTTCCTAAAAAAGCTCCAACTGCATAATTAGTGGCATCACACATAATTTCAAATGGAAGACTCCAATCAGGCGGTTGTATAATAGGGTCAGAAGTTAACAACAATTTCAGCTTCTCAAAACCTGCAGTCCAAGTTTCATCAAAGACAAAAGTAACGTCCTTACCAAGAAGGTTGCATAAAGGGAGTGAGATCTTACTAAAATATTTAATAAAACGACGATAAAAACCTGCATTACCTAAGAATGATCGTAATCGTACGTGGGGATTTCAGTTTAAAAATCAAATCAACTTTAGCTTTGTCTACTTCTATTCCCTTGGAAGAAACAATGTGACCTAGAACAATTCCTGAATGAACCATAAAGTTACATTTCTTCTAATTTAATACTAGATTTTTCTCCTTGCATCTCACTAAGACAAGAGTGAGATGATGGAGACATTCATCGAAAGACGACCTGAAAACAGAAAAATCATCCATAAAAACTTCAATAAACCTCTCTACCATGTCTGAAAATATGCTCAACATACAACGCTGAAAAGTAGTGGGTGCATTGTACAACCCAAAAGGCATGCGTCTATATGCAAATGTACCAAAGGGATAAGTAAAATTGGTTTTCTCTTGGTCTTCAGGGGTAATAGAGATTTGGTTATAATCGGAATAACCATCTAAGAAATAATAATACATATCTCCGGCTAACCTCTCGAGCATCTGGTCAATGAATTGAGGAAAATGATCTTTCCTCGTGACATTGTTCAACTTCCTATAGTCAATATATATTCGCCACCCGGTGGTCTTTCGGGTAGGAATCAGTTCATTACTTTCATTCTTAACTACAGTGATTCCTGATTTCTTGGGTACAACTTGAACAAGGATGACCAAAGTACTATCGGATATCGGGTATATGATACCCACATCTAGTAATTTCAAAAATTCCTCTCTCACAACCTCCTTAATGTTAGGATTTAGTCTATGTTGTAATTATATAGATATTTTATCATTATCTTCCAAGTAAATATGGTGCATGCAATCACTAGGACTAATACCTTTTAAACCTGCAATAGACCAACCTATAACCATCTTATGTTCTCTAAGGACATCAAACAATCTGCCTTTTTGTTCTAATGTAAGATTCGAAGAAATTATAACATGTAAAATATCTGCATGGACTAAGTAAACATATTTAAGAGTGTCAGGCAATGGTTTAAGGGTCAAGGTCGGGGCTTTTTCGACATATGAAACAAGTTAATACTCGGGCAGAACTAGAGATTCGTTTTGGGCTTCCATTTATTAATGTCTAACATCGGTGTGGAGTATAACAAGGCGTTGACTTCACAAATAAAACTTTCATCATCAAAATCATGACCAAAGTGAGCTAAACAATCCTCTAACGAATCATCTATATGGTTCTGCAAGAAAGTATCATGGACTATTCCATCAATCATGTAAGTTCCATAATACCATTCCTAAAATTTATGATTGCACTAACGGGTTCTAAGAATGGTCGTTCTAAAATAATAGGAATCTGACCACTAAGGTCTGTCACAGGTTGTGTATTCAGAATTACAAATTCCACAGGATAAACAAAACTATCAACCTGGACAAGAACATCATCTATCAGTCCTCTAGAAATTTTAACGGACCTATCAGCCAATTGGAAGGAACAAATTTTTTGTCATGTATCCATGGGCGCACTAGTATCATATGGTATTCGGGCTCTTTCGCAATGACGTGAAATTTCACCTTGGACACGATGGGACCAACTTGTAAGTTTAGATAAACATGGCCATAAGAGTTAGTGCGGTTACCTTTGAAATCCTTCATCATTATGGGATGTTGTATGATCTTATTCTGCGGGATTTGGGCATCCTTGAATGTCCTAAGTCCAATGATATTGCCATATGCTCATGTGTCAATAAGGTCCCTCTTGAATTCGAACTCTTTGATATGAGCAGTGACATACAAGAATTGATTTTGGCCTTTTTTATCCATCATGTCCTCCTCGGTGAAGGTGACGTTGTTTATAGTTAGGTTGCCTGATATGGTTGTTTCCATCCCCATCGGGGATGGTGTCAGGTGCGTGTTAAGAGCAGCAGAGGTGTCGATATATTGATCCTTGGAAAAGTAGAGAATCTCACACAAGTTCTCAATTATAAACATGGCTTTTTGGTCTACCGGTTTTCAATAGTGGTGAAACTCCCAATATTATGATGCGGGGAATCGCTGGTCGGGAATTCTATCCCTGATCCGGTAGAATCTGGGCCTCGTTCAAAAGTATTACGACATCCTACTTCTTCTATTAACTTGACAAGGGAAGAGAATAAAGCTCTTACCGCGTCTTCAAGTCTCGCTAGAGTCCTTACTTGAGATTCTTGTCTCTGCATTAACTCATCCAAGGTGATTGGGATTTCGACTTATTTAGTGGTGTCATTGGTGAGGCTCAGGTTGGTGGTGCAATTGGATGTCGGAGAGGGGCTATGCGCATCACCATTGATATTGACAGAGGAAATGTTGGAATTGGTGGTAGTTGAATCTGACCTAAGACCAACCATTTTTGGGTGGTTAAAGAATTGATTTTCAGATGGTTGAAGTATTGGATTCGTAACTGAGAGATTTATCTCCCAATATGGTCGCCAATGTTAGTACCTAAAAATTGCTCCTAGGAAAAATAATGTATTGTTGAAGTACTTTCTTTAGATTAGGAAATCAAAATCGTATAGGACCCTAAACCACGATAATAGCCGTTCCGTCCTGCTTCGGTCACAAGGAGAGAAAATGGGTTAATCTTAGGGTAAAGAAGCAGACAAAGTTGAAGGAAAAGTGTGTAATGAATTGTGTGTAGAAGTGTTGAACTATTGAGAATGATAAGCTTGTTCCGTTTCTGAACGGGGCTAAGTAGCCTATTTATGATAAATTGGGAACACACGTTTTCCTTGTAAATAGTGTAGGTAGTGAAGAGATGGATATATGGAGATTGTGGTGATAATGACATAACCTCCCATTAAAGGTTTTAGAAACAATTATTTTATTATCTCTTCAACTGTCACCACTACTTTGTAACTTTCCATCATGGGGTATTGCCTCGCCGCATGTCGCCATAACCACAAGACCAAAACCCCATGAAGAATGCCCCCATGTAATATGTTTTGAGTTCTCGTAAAAGTTAGTGGAGCATGTGAGTTTGTTGTAAGATAATGCTATTAGGAGGTTTTATGTTAACTTATAATGACAATAGCATATTTGTGGCATGTTTGTAACATGCAATTTGTGTTTAGCAACAATGGCACATAAAAGTGTTATTGGCTCAATCGAGGTGTTGCTAGAAAAATTTTCATGGTTGTGGCCTAGATAATGGCGCTAGCAACGAAGAATGATGCTGGCTAATCCTATAAATAACAAAGAATATCAAGAAACAAGCAATCCAGAGGAGCCGGAAAAATCCAGGAAAAAAAGAAAAAATCTGCTGGTGAAGAAAACACGAAGAACATAAGGCTCCACAGAACTGTCATTTTTTCCGTTGCTTATTCCTTCAAATTTCTGCATCGGACAAAGTTCATTCTTTATTTTTGTTCTCTTCAGCCACACAGAGAACACCTTCTGTAACGTTTATAAGCGTATCAAATTCTTTGTGTTGCTTTTATTTCTTCATTGTAAACACTTTTTGATCTATGAAAAAATATTTTGAGAGTGTTTCCAACATGATGAGCTAATCACCATCACTGGGGCGACGAAGGAAGCTGTTTTTCCAATAATAAAGTGGTAATTCTTATTTATTTATTTTTTGCAATTCTTTTATAATTATTTGCTTTGAACTAAATTTGAGAAAAATGTTTTTATCAATTAGTTGTGTTTTCTTTTGATGAGTCATGCTGAGTTTCGAGCTTTTGGTGTCTCATGCTTTCGATTTACAACTATTATTTTGAAAACCTAATTTTGGCAATATTTTGGATAAACTGAATATACGAGTTGCAAGATTTTTATCACTTGAAAAATTGGATAGTGGTGGAATCTTTAGTCTCAGTCCTTTCCATAATTTAAAATCAATTTACTTTAATCTGTTTTATTTTTAGTTATTAACAATTAGGTTTAAAAATCGAATCTTTACAAGTCTGAGTATCGAACTTTTTATCACTATTCAAAATTACATCACCACTCTTTCTCTTCTTCTTCATCATCACCGAGCAACAACCTTCTCCTCTCGTCGGTGCCATCTCCGATAAAAGTTTGTCGGATTCCGATCACCGCCGACGAACTTCCAGTAAGTTTTTTTTATTCGGATTTTGTTTTTTGTTTATTTATTTACGTGAATAGGTAATGTTCACAATTTGAAAAAAATCAAAAAAAACTGTTCACGATTTTTTAAAAGTAGATATTTTCTTTATATGACTAGCTTGCTCAGTTTTTTTTTTTAATTAATAATTAGTTTTGGCCAGTATTACTCTGACTATCACTGTATCCTTAGGTCTTCAAGTATCCTTCTTGCAGTAATAGGAAGGTCTTCAAAGCATTAATTCTTGTGTTAGTATCACCCATCACTAGCAACACCACTAAAATAGGTAATAGTTGAGTTTTACCGGGTTTTTTTACATATATATATGTTGTTTGAGTAGATATATGTATATTCATGAGCATTAGAATCATCATAAGTACCGCTTTTCTGCAATTCTGCTACTTTTTCTGAAAATTTTTGTGTCTCTACCTTTTTTTTATAGGAGTATTAGAAATAGAGATTGTAGAAATTTTCAGTCGTCTTCTCAAGATGTCGGATGACGGCGATGATTGTGCTTCTAGTTATGGTGAAGATGATACCTCAGTGATCAAGAATACACCTAATATGGATGATGAATTCTTCGTGATACTTTATAAGCATGTTAGATGTCCGTATGATTATCAATTTCGGTTGCTCATAGACCCAAGGATATTACTAGAACAAAGGTGATTTGGACAAGGATCCTAGTTTGGATGGGTTTGGTAGCAAGTTTCTTAAGGGATTTTCTCCTATGGTTTTAAAGAAGCAAGTTCAATCACCAATTAATCTTGTTCCTAATAATTATGGTTCTACTGAAGATGAAGATATCGATTCATTTGAAGGAAACAAAGAATTTGATTTGGATGCCATTTTCCAAGAGCAGGACATATAGAGTTAAAACCCATAGAGGAAATTGAAAGGAGTAGGTTTTAGGTGTTGGTAGTTGTTTTTCTTTTTTTCTATTTATTGATGCTATTTAATTTGGTTCTGACTCTCTGACTCTGTAATTATTTTGGTAACTAAAGTTATTTTTTTAATATAATTTTTTTACTTAGTAAAAAAAAAACCTCATTACGCCAACTTTATTCCTCGCTAACGCGTCACTACCCTAATTAGCACGTCACATCGCTAGTGGTAGCATCTACGATCGATATCTAATGGTGTTGGCCTTAGACATCGCCAACAACATCATTCTATGATGTTGTCCTTTACCAGCGCCAACATCAATATTAAAGGCGTTAGCGCCAACAAACTTATGGCAATAGCCTAGTGTCAGCACCAACCTAGTTCACGATGCTAGCATAATACTAGCGCCATATATACCACGATGCTGGCCTAATGCCAACGTCAATCACTTAGTTCTCGAGCATGCACCGGTACTATCCCATCCTCGAGGATCATGGCTTCAATAATAGTCCTCAAGAGCATGCACCATCCATTGTTTAGTCCTCGGGAGCATGGTGCTCGTTCCTTGCTCGGTCCTTGAGAACTTTTGCATAATTTTGATTTCAAACACTTCTAAATTTTTAACATCACAAGTCTTGCCACTTTCAAGCTTGCACACAACCAATAAACTTACTATTTTTACTAGACTTGATACTGATCATACTACTTATCCACTTAGTGAAATGAGCAACTTGCCTCACTAATTTAACAGGTTATTTTCCTAACTTAACCAAAATAGTAGTAGTCCATGACTTCAGTATTTTCTACGAGATATCAAATGCACCACATGAGGGGATTCTCATTGGGGTATTGGTCTGGCGGTTTACAACAACGTGCGATATGGCAACACATCCATGACGAGAAGGTAATAAGTAGTGGGACAGTTAGAAGTTGAGAGGTTGAGGGAGTAGTGTTCATACAGTATTCCTGACATAGCGGACATGATTCCACCACAATCTCCACGATCATCACTTCTCAATCTCTTCACAACTTCCACAACTTATGAGAAATCAGTGTGTTCATGACAAGACTATAAATAAATGATTTCATCTATCGAAAGATGGACAAATCTATCTTAGAGATACTCATATTTATAGTTATAAATCGAGCCCTCACCATAGTTCAACAACTACACACTGCAATTTCATCACACAGTGGTTTCTTAACCTTTTTTGTTTCCCTCCTCTAAGATGAATCCATAATCTCCACCTTTGTAACTGAAGCAAGACATGAACGATCATTTCTTGGGTTTAGGCTCGTCTTGTACGAGCTTGATTTCTCAAACCTAAAGAAAGTACTATTTACAGTACATTTGTTGTTTTTTTCACCCTAAAACGACATGGTAATAAAAATAAAGCCAAAAAAATATTAGGAAATTATCTAGATCCAGGTGAGTATTAAAGGAACCTTGTAAACTCTAGATATAAAGAGAAAGATTTTCAAAACCATATTAAAAGAATCTAAAGTGGGTTTATTTTGAAAACATTATTATATTATTAAATCGTGTCAATATTTTATTTCCATGCAATCCATGTTTTTTTTATCCTCACTCCAAATGGACCCTAAAAGCATCCACATCTATCAAAATATTTTTTTTTTTGACAAACATATGATCGTATGCTTAAAATAAATTTTCATTAATTTTTTTCAGAAAAAAAAAGACTCCACAAATTCAGGCAAGTTGCATATTCTAGTATTGGATAAATAGAGTTTATTTTTTTTTGTAAATTTCCATATTCTAAATAAAAATAAGCATATTTTTTTAAAAAACTCATTCATGACATCAACGTTCCGAGTGTACCCAAAATTCGACTGTGTTAAAATTTTTAAAATTCTGCAAACCCGATATAAACATACAAAATGTATTTTCAGCAGTTCAAACCTAGATCTCGAGCATCCAATGGCTAGACAACTCAATACATGAGAGCCATGCGTAGGGTAAGTAACATTGAAACATCCAATCAACACCACACGTTCCTCCATCAACGCATTATATAGCACCGAATTCTATCCAATAGAATGGTTTCCTCTGAGCCAATGAGGAGACGTGATTACGCTCAACACTAATAGAGGAACGGGTAAGCTCCATCAATATTAGTTTTATTCTAGAATGAAGATGAAATGAAATGGAGTGTGAAGATGAAATAAAATGGAGTGTTTAGGTTGTTGGTTTAGGATTAAACCGTTTCTTTATCTTGTACTCCCTCCGTTTCAGGAAAAGAGTTACTTTCTCTTTAAATTTTTGTTCCAACAAAAGAGTTACTTTCATTTTTCAATATAACAAATTTTTAAAACTACCCTTGTTATTTTAAGAAATGTTATTATTCTCATTATAAAAATATATGTAGTATTAAATATTTTGTTAGGATAAATCTGGAAATAAATTATAAAAATTATTCTCTCTCATCTTGCCCTAACAATTGTGGAAATACGAACAATAACTCTTTTCCTAAAGCGGAGGAAGTATTAAATGACCGATACATCCGGTCGTTTTCTAGTAAAATAAATAAAATGCATGATTAAAAATAAAAAAACAACAAAACATACGTGTAAATAAAATAGAGCGTAAGTGGAAACGTGAGAGATTCAGTAGAAGGGGAAAACCGAGGGTTTGTCACATTTGTGCCTGAAGTTGGTTCAATCTCTGCAAGAATCAAATAGCTTCACCGAGAGAGATATAGAACGTAAGAGCACTTCAGGATGGGTGAGAGCAGCAGTAGCATAGAGGATGATTTGCTTCTCAAAAACTTCTTCGCTGAAGTTAGCGAGGTTGAGAGGGATAACGAAGTTCTCAGGTTCTTTTATCCCTTTCTCTTATATGTTTTGGCTAAAGTATTACAATTGTGTTATATGAATTTAGGGCAAGTTTGGTTTTTTTTTTCTGCGAGATGGATAGAATTATGTGAAATTATGTATTTAAATGAAAGGAATTTTCTACCAAATCATCTCAATATCAAGATTGTATCCATAAAATTAGGATTGAATTGAACTTAGGTATATGCTGTCCTAGTTTTTTTACTTGCTGATAGTGGTTAACTGACCCAGAGAAGTTATGGGTTTCCTTTTTTGTCATGGTGACTGAAAATTTTGTTTCTTAGATTTTTAACCAAGGAAATCATCAGATATTGTGAGATTCTCTGTTAGGATCCTAGGTTAAGTAATTAGACTTTACCGCTCATTATCGTTCTTGAGGTGTATTGGCTTGCCTCCTTATCCGAGCTTTGACACCAGATGTCTAAAACCAGCCTAGTACACCTCAAAACCAAATTTTGATAAGAAGCATAAAGCCTAATTTAGCTTTTAAATATTTTTGAGAAAGTAGAGTATATCACTCTAGGCCAAAACAAAGTAGCTACAAGAAGAATGATTTGCAAGTTAAGTGTTGATAGTAACTATATGAGATACACTTGTACTGTATTTTGAAGTGTTTTCCTTTCACGTGTTTCCTTTTCTCTGAACGAGATGATTGTGGTGTGTCAATGTGCATCAATCTTAATAATTATTCACATTAACTTTGGTATTAATGTGATTGGCTACAGGATTCTTGGATGTTTCAAGTTAAATGCATTTGAGTTTCTTAATCTATCTTTTGATTCATCACCAGATGAAGTGAAGAGGCAGTACAGAAAGGTAATTCTGCATAGTCACTGAGTATCTATTTTGAACCTTCTTCTATGATATGACAGAAGTTTATTCATTTCCAGATGCTTGAATATTGCAGTTGTCCTTGCTGGTTCATCCTGATAAGTGTAAGCATCCACAAGCGAAGGAAGCGTTTTCAGGTAATCTATATCTGATATTTTCTCTAAGGTACATGAATGATTTATTTTCCTTGTTCTCTTGTTTATATGCCAGTGCACTTTCTGTGGACAAAAGTTCTTGATTAATTGTGGTTTATGGACGAGTGTTTACCAACATGTTAGAAAAAAAGGTTAAATGCTTCTACAGCATAAAATCTTGTAGAAGTACATGTGTTAGTGTTATTGTCCAAGCAAATATATGCAGAGAAGAAGTGTCTGTGGAAACAGAACAAAGACAGTCTCTTCTACTTCTGTTAGCTAAAGCAGGTGAGAGTTCTCTTGGTTCCGTACTTCCTGTCATATCAAATGAACCGCATTATGACTGGCAATTTTCCCCAAATAGTACCAGCTGTAAACCCTTATTTACCTAACCATAAATACAAGCAAAATACAAGTGGAGTATAGTTCCTTGCACAGTTTCATAACTTTTTGTTCATCAATTTTGTTTCTTCTCACATTTGTATGTTGGAGCATAAATCATCTTCCAACATTAACCAGTGACTGAAGGCTTCTGTAATATCATGTTCTGCTATCCAGTTTAAGGAACTTTTGAAAGAACCACGCTGTTACGGCTAGTCACTGCTCTTGTAAACTATTTTATCTTATGTGAAGTATTAATGTTTGATTAATGTGTTTGCTGACAATCAATTTCTGAATTTGTGTCCAGCATTGGCAAAAGCACAGCAATTATTACTCGATCCAGAGGAAAGGGAATATCTTCTTAGTCAAATTAGTTCAGCAAAAGGTGGGCATTGTGGCTGGATATTCTCTATTGGTCATTGTCTTTGTATTGTAATTCCTACAATTCATCAATTGATATATAACATATGCATTTGGTTTTAAGGTGTTTTCGAGGAACTATCTATCTAAGACTGTTGGTTTTGTTCTGACATCATTCTCGTACACCATTAGGATGAATTTTAAACAGATTTTTGTGCTATTTAGCTGATACTAATGAAAATTAGAAGGATTTGGATAGTTTATTGGTCGTTGAGCTAGCTAGTTCACTATGCATGTCAATGAAATTTTGTTTGGTTCTGAATAAATATGAGATATAACTGACATCTATGAGGGACACACACGGTAGGTGTACATTTAACAGTATATAGCCAATTTGGTTGATGGTTTATGCATTTTGTTTTGTTGTGTTGTTTTGCATAGTTTTATTATTATGCTGCATCTGTTTCTTTATTTTGCTTTTGTTTTTGGAAGTTTTTGATCTCATTTGTACCATGTGTTGCAGAAGAACTCAGAGTAAAGAGGAAGAAACAGCTGAAGAAAGACAATGCTTCTAAGATCAAGTCACAGGTCGATGAGGTATGAGCCGTGTATAAGATTTTTCACCCCCCATGGTAGATTTCAAATTCCCTTTTTAATCACTATCAGGACTGAGATGTGTTGACCAGACAGTCCTAAACTAAATTAGGCATTTAAAACGATGTTTGGGTCAAGAAGAATCAAGGGTTGCTGTCTATTAGATCAATAGATTTTGTTCATCGTTATGAAACTCACGGCACACACAAGAGTTGGAAGGAGAAATATACAAGTCTTATCGGTTTGTTATATCTTCTGCTATGCCCACCAACAAAGATAAAAGTGATATTTCTTAAAGCAACTTTGTGCAATTCCTTTTTGATTCTGTCATAAGCTTTAGAGTCTCTTTTCTTTGTTAGACTTGGTTTTCTTTTTAATCGTCATCTGTTTTAGGTGAATTAACATATTTACTCTATTGTATAGGGAAAATATGAGCACCAATATGAGCAATCAGAAGAGTTCCAGCAGCAGTTGAAGCTGAAGGTACGGGAATTATTAATAGAGCAAGAATGGCGTCGGAGGAAAATGCAAATGAGGGTATGCCATAACGTATATCAATCTGCTGTTTCAGATTATCAAGTTCTCTTTCATCCTTATGACTCCATGATCAACTATGTCCTGTAGATATCTGAAGAAGAAGGAAGATTGAAGAAGGATGAGGAAGAAACAAAAGAGATGTGGAAAAGGAAGCGTGAGCATGAAGAACAGTGGGAAGGGACTAGAGAGAAAAGGGTTTGTTATATCCCCTATGGTTTAAATTTACTAATTTCAGTTTGTTCCTTAAATTGACTTTATAGTTTCGTTTGTGTTTAGTTTCCTTCCATAACATCCAGCTCCTTTTTCTAAATAGTGAAGCTATGCACCTAAAAGCCTTCTCAGTTACTGAAAATCAGAAATTCTAGACACTAAGAATTTCTCCTTTCGTTTGTCCAATTGGTTGTTGAGTTTTGCAGATTCTCTTGTTTCTTTACCCGTCGAAGCCTTAGTTTATTATGGTCCCTCTTGAACCTTTTGTTGATTTATTCAATGCTCATCGTAAACCTGTCCGTCTCTAATTACTGTACTGTTTTCTGTAAGGTCTGTGTAGTTTGTGACTTTGTGTAGTGCCTTCAATTCTTTTTTTTAATCTCCTTTTCGTTTGTATTATTTACATGCTACATAACAGTATGTCAGATTCTGTTTTCCTAGTCATCATGCTTTTCGGTGTGTAGTGTTGTTCGTTATTGAGAACTTTCGTCCTTTTGGATTTACAGTTCTTTTGATTTTGCTACTAATGCTGGCTGATAGTTGGAAATGCATGTTGCTTGGTATATACTGCTATTCTAGATGAGTCAAAGCACTTGGTTGAGTTATACTTTACACTGTATTTTATTACCAGGTTTCCAGCTGGAGAGATTTCATGAAAACAGGAAAGAAGGTAAAAATATACTGATTTAGTTATTAGTTTTATACAGCAACTTCGTCAATATTTTCAGAAGGTTCACTATGCATTAGTTTGAGTTTTCATCTCATGTAGTGTTTTATTTTTATACAGGCTAAGAAAGGGGAAATTAAACCGCCGAAACTGAAAACAGAAGACCCCAACAAATCTTATGTTCAAAGACCTGTGAAGCGAGGCTGAATTTAAGATGTTCCTTTGTTTGGTTGGACTTGGTCTTTCTCTAACATTTCCTGCCTACCAAAATGTGGCTTCAGGATCCCACATTTCGAGGTCCTAAAAATTTATTTTAGTCAAACGTCATTTGTTTACACATCTAGCATGTAGACATGCCTCAATGGAGAGGGTCTCAGAATTGAACTTCGGTGGATTCCTCTCCTAATATGTAGATTGAAAAGATGTGGTGGAAATTTTAGGTTTCAAACTAATGTAACTTAACAATGCTATATTTTCTGTAAGGATTGTTATCCATATCGGTTCTCCTTAAAATCAGTTATTGGATCATCTCATTTTTACCACAATCAATATATCCGTACCCCAATCCATTTAAAGATTTTGGATCATGAACTGGAACCAGGATAAATAAAGAAAGGTAGGAATAATGGAGTTACAGCTCCTTGCTTGGGAGTTGGGAATCGAGATACTATAAAACAATGTTTCATATCAATTAAACTATTAATTATAATATTTAACACTAACTATTAAACAATTACCTCAAAGCAATAATAGAAGAAAGGGAGAAAGGAGGTGAGAGAGTATATGAGAATATGAGAGAGATTTCTTAGTCATATATATAAGAAATGAAATAACCAAACTATTATAACTCTATAGGTATTTATAGGAAACTAAACATGGAATAGATGTTTATAAGAATGACATCTAATTCCATTAGTATCAACTTATGTATACAACATCCAACTAGTTTATACCATGCATAAATACATCAAGTAGCTTACTAATAAAAGCTACTAGATTAGTATCAATCTGTTAAGTTGCTTCATGTCACTTAGTTTTTTGCGGAGAAACACCACATTACATGACTAAGTAAGTATTTGGTTACTCACCATTTCACTTCTACTGGATAGATTTAGGAATATCATACATGGATATGGGCATCTACATATATATAATACTCCCCCTTGGATGTCTATAATTTTAGGAACACTGTCTCGTTAAAACCTTGCCAAGGAAAAATCCAGAGGGAAAAACCTGAACGAAGGAAAAGAGTACAATGCCAAAAAATGGTTATGCACAAGTTGCCTCGTTAAAACCTTGACAAGGAAAAACCCCGAGGGAACAAAACCTTCACGAAGGAAAAAGAGTACAACGCGTCTAAATCCAAGATTAACTCCCCCTGATCAAAACTTCACTGAGTTTACAGTTTGTACAGATGCCGCATTCTGATCCCGTAAACTAGCTTTCTGAAGACTGTTGTTGGTAAAGACTTGCTGAATAAATCTGCATAGTTTTCGCACGACCGTATCTTCTGGATACATATCTCTTTATTGTTTTCTAGATGGTGGGAGTAAAATATCTTTGGTAAAATATGCTTTGTTCGATCACCCTTGATGTAACCTTCCTTGATTTGTGAGATACATGTTGCATTATCTTCATAGATGATGGTTAGTACTTCTGTGATAGAAGTTAAATCACATGAACTTTGGAGATGAGTAATTAATGATCTTATACATACACATTCTCTGCTAGCTTCATGGAGGGCGATAATCTCGGAGTGGTTGGAGGAGGTAGTTGGAAAACTCTTCTTACACGATCGCCAAGAAATTGCAGTACCGCCACTCGTAAACACATATAGCGTGGTTTGTTTTCAGATAATCTAAATCCTTCCGGGATTTTCATATGTATATCTGTATCCAATTCTCTATATAAATATGTTGTAACCACATCCATTAAATGCATATCAAGTCCTTCAGAGACTGCCATACTAATTAAGTATCGGAATGTGATAGCTGATGTATGTCGTACCACTCTAAAATTATTTATTACTTTTTCACTACTTAAGATTTATAATGAAGCAAGCGTAAGAAAAGATCATTCCCACAAAGAGGTCTAGGTTGTTATATGTTTCTAAAACTTATGTAAAAGGGAAGAATTTTCAGATTTAATAAAAATAATTAAACTATCTAAGAAAACAAGGAAATTGTAGAAAAGAGTCAATAAGTTGAGAATATTGGTTAAGGTTTCGTTTTCATTCACAAACATGTTTCTTGTACTAATAAATAGAATTGATATTTAATCTCGTTTTAACAAAAGCCCTATAATACCTTGATCGCAAGAATATCCTGAAAATTTCCTCAAGTCATCAACACACATTAAAAGATGTGAATATGAATTCTACCAAGAGAACAACCTAACGTGTAAAAAACATTAATCAAGTTTAATTCCCGAGGAGCATTAAGATTCATGAAATTAGGCTAATCAATGCAGTACAACGTGGAAAGAGCACTAATCGAGTTTAACAAAGGTCGTGATTTATATGTGAGTATTAAGATGCATCACTTCAAGCAATAACCACACTATGCTATTTGTATTCAAGGAGTATCACTTTTGCATATAGTAAACCCTAAATTAGCTTTAAATATGAATGTGAGTTCAATCAATTTGTAACTTAACCAAACAAACAATCAATCATAAGATATTATAGTGAAACATAAACGATAATATTGAGACAAAACTAATTTATTATTCATAGAATCATGTATTGTAAAATTCAACTAATCCCTAACCAATAAAAGAAAATTAGCTACTCATAATAATTGGAGTTCACAAAATTGAATTGAAGAATAAATTGTAAACCCTAGATGTTGAGAAATCTGTCCCGTACAAACCTACAAAAAGAACCAGAAGAGATGAGAAGAGAACTAGGTTAAAACTTAGATATCTCTTCCTCTTGTTGAAGTTGCTCTTATATAGCTCTCTCCCTTGTAGAATCCCTCTTGAAATACAACTTTCTTTCTTATTATAACTCAAATATTCAAACATTCCAAATCTAGGCGTATAGCCCACAACCCTTGGCAAGCCTACCACAACCTACGCCCAAACAAACTAACCTAAAAAAAGCAGGCCCATAGTTCATCACAAGCCCACAGAGACAAGGCATTTTCAATAGCCATCGCAGTTCTTTGAGACAAATTGTCGAGCACATTAGGTGCGGTTCTGGTGGTGATTTTTGGCTATAACTTATTGGTTTTGCAGCATCAATTTCATCTCCTTCCCTGCAATTCAATAACATAATCATTCAACCAATTATTCACAAATACTCATTTTTAAGACAAACCCATATATTCATATCAATCACTGTCAACAACGAACTCATCCCCATTACAGGCTTGTTTATATGGCCAAACTGAATCTTGCATTCTCATCAAGGCAGCAACATCTTCTTGTTCAATTTCTCAACCGAGTACTCATAAATTCAGAACCATGTCCAAAACACTTCCCTATCAACCAAAGCTCTATCTCGAGCTCCATTACAGGCTCGACTAAATCTTGATTACCCGATTCTTCTTAACAACCAACTACAATGACCTAACTTCTTCATATTGTTTCTTTATTGCTATTCACTCAAACCCAAGAAACCCAACATAATTTCTCTTCCAGCAAATTACTCCTCTTGACTGAATCTTTCCGTACTCATCTCTTCAAATCATCTTTCACAGCTCCACCTTTCACAACCAAAAACCCCCAAGTTCTTCATCTCAAATTCAAATATAACGTCTAGCACAACTCTAAATCCACTTCCTTACTAATATCTACATCGCCTTCTTCTCACTGGAAACTTGTCCCTCTCTTCTCGATAATCTTGGCTAAACTGGACCTAACACTTCCGTATTCTTTTTTGAGCTCAAACTACAACCACCATCTCTTATGATATCAAGTTTTTCCAAGACCCAAGTTTCTATTTCTCAGTCCCTGAATTCCTCTTCTATCCGGCGATGGACTTGGTAGCAGCGACTAGGGACTGGTACTACCTGAGATGAACTAATTGTTGTTACTTGCTTGAATTTAGGTTATAAAGGAGAGTGAGGTGTCCCTTATCAATATTGCGCCTGTACTTAGCAACTGGATTCCCTTTACTATTTCTTTATCAAATAGTTGGTTTCTCCATAGTAATTCTCTGTATTGCTTTGTTAACTCAGTTGCCCTAGTAATTCTGTTTTGATGCATTAGAGACTTGTGTGCTCGTTAGTTTTGCACCCATCAATACCCAATGACTCCGGAAAATGTCATAGGCTCCCAATTCTCTTCTTTTGTATCTCATGACTCCAAGTACCTAAACAACTCAAAATAAACGTAATATACACAAAATACAAGAGAAATACAAGAGAAATAGCTAAAATAAGCATGTAAATTGATATTCAAATTATGTAAATTATACACTTATCAATAGCATCCATAACAAGGGAATATGTTTCTACATAGTCAATCACATGTCTTTGCGATAAAACTTGTGCTACAAGTCTTGCTTTATAGCAAACAACTTCATTTCTCTCATTACCTTTTCTTATGAACACCCATTTTCAACCAACTGGGTTCACGTTTTTAGGTGTTTGAATTGCGGGTCCAAACAACATTACGTTTGATGAGAGAGACTAATTCTTCTTTAGTGTTGTCCTTCCATTTTGGCCAATTATGTCTTTCACGACATTCTTCTATAGATTGTGGTTTAAAACCATCTTTCTCCATAGTAAACTCAGTAGCTATTGTAAACAAAATTTATCATCGGCAAGAAATTTGTTACGATCCCACATTTCTTTCTTTTTTGCATGCAAAATTCATGTAAATTTCTTCATTTCCTGGTACGAGTTCGCTTTTCAGGGGCATTTTCCTCGACTAGAGATAGTAAGTTTGGAAATGAGGATCGTTCATCTATAGTCTCCTTATGAGCACTATCTTTTGTTGATTCTGGTTGGCTTTTCCTCTTCTTAGGTGCATAATCCTTTGAACCAATGGGACATCCACGATTAAAACGTAACTTAGATAACTCATTCGCTGGAACGGTCATGACCTGTCTAACTGGCACATTAGTACGTGCCGGACATTGATAGACACATTTTTGTGTCTAAATTGCGCTCGATTATCTATTTTGATAGTGTTCGATTTTGTACTTATTATGCCTTTTTAGGTCTTTGTATGTATTTTTGAGAAATAAATAATTTGGGAAAAATCGGCTCAAAAAGTTACAAAGGCACCCATGGAGAATTGATAGAGGCACCCAGCTTTTGGATTAGGGGCACCTCCCTTTTGAATTTTGAAACCGAAAATGGCGGGAAGAAACCTTCTTCACGTGAAACTTCTGTGTTGATTTGCAACCGAGTTTTAAGGGATTTTTAGGTGGTTTCAAGTTACCATAATCAAGAAACAATCTATAATAGCTTATACACACGTCACAAAACGTGTTTCACCTGGAAAAAATGGCTGTAGAAGTGAATCAAGCAGGAAAAAGGACTTCGACCCTATTTAGGATTTACACATAATTTGAATTTGATTGGGAGTTGTTTTGGAGTCCTTATCGGTTCTTTAGGGTTTCTAGGGTTCACTAATACTATATATAGCCAAGAGAAATAAGAAACAAATGAGGGAGAGCCACCGGAAAAAATCAGGAAGAAAAAAAAAATTCTGCTGCTGTAGAGAAGAAGAAGAACGTAAGGCGCTGAAGAACTGTCGCTGATACTGTCGCTAGTTCTGTCGCTGATGCAGCTGCTGAAGCAGTCTTATATCAACAGCGCCTGGAGTCCGTCTTTCTTTCCTGTTCCCTTTTCCTTCTTCTGTAACGCATAAAACATTTCTCTGTAACGCTTATAAGCGTCTCTGTTCTTCTGTATTACTAGTTTTTCACCATTGTAAGAACCTTTTGAGCAATGAAAGTCTATTTTGAGTGTGTTTCCATTATAATGAGCTAATCACCATCACTGGGGCGACGGAGGAAGCCGTTCATCCAATAATTATGGTAACTTCTATTATAATTATATTTATTCTACAATTCTTTTATTATTAATTGCTTGAATTAAAATTGAAAAAAATGGTTTTTCTCAAATAATTGTGTTTTCTTATGATGGGTCATACTTGGTTTTTAAACTCTTGATGTCTCATGCTCTTGATTAACAATTATTCTTTCAAAAACCTATCTTTGGCATATTTAGATTAAATTGAATATAAGAATTGTTAGATGTTATCACTGAAGTATTGGTTAATGGTGGAATCTTAAGCCCTAGTTTTTCTTCATCCATTTTAAAATCAAATTGTTTTAATTCTCTTTATTTTCTGTTATTAAAAATTAGATTTATAAATTAAATCTTCACAAGTTCGAGAATCGAACCTATTTTACCACTATTAAAAACTACATCAATTTTTGGCGCCGCCGACGCGGACTTGTTTTTAGGCTTAGAGTTTTAGATTTATTTTTAGGTTTTTTTTTTAGTATTATTTTTACTTTGTTCTATTTTACGTTTCTTTGGGTATTTTTCTTTTTGCTACAGGTTTGGATCTTGGATTGAAAGGAAATAAAGCCAAAGACTTTGGTGATTAAAGACTTGAAGTTAAAGTTAAGGACTTGGAGTTAAAAGTTAAAGCTTAAAGAATGGAGAAGAAGACAAAGAATTTTATTTTTAGATTTTATTTTTATTAATTAGATTTATTTTCTTTAGATTTTATTTGTTTAGAAAATTGTATTAGGAATTTTTATTATTTCTGTAATGTTTCTTTTATTTTTGGACACTTTTTGGACTTTATTTTGGACTTTGGACATTTTATTATTTTTAAACCTTACGGAAGGGTAATTTAAATATAAACTGCTACAGGGAAGGACGACAATTACGATATTGTCTCGGCCCCTCGGGTTCGAACAATGACACAGGAGTCGGTGGCCCGAGTCGACTACAACCGATTCATCCCCCGTCTGGTACAGGAGGTAAGACTCGATCAACCCACGAATCCCCTGTAAGTGAGTTTACTGTATTCCTTCGTATGCATATATGTTGAGGAATTGAATACGGTTTTACTTTTCTAGTAAAGGGAAAGAACTGGCCATACAAGATAAGGACTCGGATTTCATCACTGTTTCCTTCCTGCCCGCTTTAGGAACACGTTACCAAACGCTAACTAAACCTTAAAAATTTGACTAGAAAGAGACCGATAGGGTAACGAGCTTATAGGAAACTCGTTCAAAAGGACTGTACTGGTTACTTTATTAGCCTAAGTCGAAGTTCAGGAAGATTATTTTAAGTTGATTAGAGCCGCCTTGTAACCCATGGAAAAGTTCCAAAGAGACAGGGTTATCAAAGCTCCTTAGATCTTATCCTGTTTCTCTTCGACTTAATCTAATTCGGATCGTTCTAAGAGGTTTGCTAAAATCTTAACTAGTTGCCTTTTGAAAGAACAAAAGATGGTCTAGAAACAATCTAAGTGGAGCCAGCAAGCTTTTTGTTTGCTATATTCAATAGGTTTAATTTGGTTGAGTCGACCTTGTTTGTGAATGTTTAGAACCCCCTTCATGTTAGGATTTATTTTCTTAGATTTTTTTTTTAATATATTAGGAAGTTTTTAGAAAATATCGAACTGGTATTATGAGGACCAATACAATGAATATCCGACTGAATTTTAAAATAGACATTATCCATACTATCAACATTGTGTGGATAGTAGTTGGGATCACCACCAACCTTTTGGAGGTTATTACTCATACCAGGGTGATCCCAATTACTATTCGTACATACACCCGTCTTATGAACATGAAAGTGAGCAAAATTCTAGTTCTTTGTCTTGGAGGGATACCCTAAAATAGATGCAATCTAGTACTTCCTATGACGATTCGAGTTCTTTGTCTTTGAGGGATGACCTAAAGCAAATGCAATCTAGTAATCCCCATGAACCTATTATGCCTCTAGAAGAATCACATGAGCAGTTGCAAACCAGTACCCCTTATAATCCATTTGATTTTCTAAAAGAATCCCTCAGGGAGTTTACTGAGAGTACAAAAAGGTTTGGATTAAGTGTGAATGAAATTTCTGCAAAGAATAATATTGCTCAAAATAATCTTAATTTCCAATATAGTGCTACCCTTGATAATTATTCACCTAGCCAAGAGGACGAGGATATAATTGGTAACACTACTTATGTAGACGAGGTTCAAACATCTTCATGTTATTATGATGATGAGGATAGTATTGGTGAAGAACTTGAAATATACAGGCAGAGTGATCGGGAAATTGTCACTCCAATGGTGCTTCATGATGATAATGTTAGTTCTCGTTCAAATCCAAATAATTTTAATGATTATTCACCTATTCAGAAGGAAGAGGATTTGACTAGAGATACCACTGTTTTAGACGATGTAGAACTTTCTTGTTTTGAAGCCGATAATGGTTTAAAAGAACGGGTTTATCCTGAGAATAATGTTTTAGAGTCCAACGATTTAGAAACAATAATCTTAGATAACGAAGATATATCACTAGAGATTTTAAATATGAGCGAGGATGCACCACTTGATTATAACTCAGAAGAAGCAATTGACCATTTTCAGGAATCCGATGATCTAGAAATTAGGGAAATTGTGACTAGTCTATCTAGGGACAACCAAAATTCTAAGTTTGGGGGTGAGTATCATTCTTTCTGTGCTTTACCTTTGACTCTTTTAAAAATCCCTCACTTGGGACTTGATGTTTGTATCTCTACCATATTAAGAGATTATCTTCAAGAACTGTTTCCCGAACCTGATCATGTCCAGAAAGAAGTTCAGTTGTTAGAAACCCATCCTCTGGTCGATGTGGTTTACCTAGGAGATAATACCAAGATTGACTTTGTTTTCCCACCAAAATATTTTCTTCCATATGTGGGAACCTTAAAATTTCAAATGTGTCATTTATTAAGTTTTAAGACTAAACCTAATTACTTTAGGGTATTAGAATCGACACATTTGCTTAAGAATGACCACCATTTTCATAGTAGTCAACTGTGTGAGTCCAATCTGATTGACTTTGAGGATCCACAATTATTCAGGTTATTATTATGTGCTTCTAAGTTCTTAGTTGAGTTTTTCCAGACTTTACAACCTGATCTTGTTGATCCTGCCTGCGAGGAAATCCAACCCATAAAAATATTTTATCTAGACCCTTGTATAGAGACTGAACCTGAACTACAACTAGAAGTAGTTGTCTTAAGCAGAAAACTAGATAAGGGTTTATCGGTTTGTTCATTTTCTTGGCCTGTTATAGTTTCCTCTTATTTGTGATAACACTATTTGATTCAGATGACCCACAATTGTTCCGACTATTGCTAAATGATTTTATGAGGTGACTAATTCTTTCTTAGTCTGGATGAAGACTTTAAACTTAGCACTTCTTGGGAGGTAACCCATGCTCATGCAACACGGTAATATCTTTCCTTAACTCCTTTCCTTCGATTGGTAACAGTTTCTCCTTGTTCATGTTTTTAATCATTCATCTTTAGAACATGAAGACAATGTTAGATTTAAGTTTGGGGGTAAGGGAGAAAATTTTAATAAAATATAAAAATCCAAAGTTTAAAAACTTGTGAACAATTCAGGATGACACTAACCATTCTAGGTAGATGGAAACTTAGCTCTTTTTATATAGAAATTGGTGTGCCCAGTTAAATGGTATATTCATAAAAGGACAGAGTTCAGGTGTTAGAAATAACATGATATTTGTCACCATATCTCGGAGTCTATCTCGACCATATCACTTTCTGTTTTTACTTTTACAATTTTGTGTTTCTCTAAGTGATTTGGTGGGGCCCAGTATCAAATTGTTATCGCCGTCAGGATAAAATAGATTATTTTGAGATCAAGTCCCATTATTGCATAAAAAAAAAGTCGAGTATTGACAATTTGATTGCAATATGTGTGTGTTCTCCCTGTCTTCGTCACCTAAGCAAGCGTGGAACGCAGGATCCATGAGAACTATCATGTAAGATGATGATAAGAACCATGCGCTTGGATTCAATTCGATCCAATCATGTTGTCAGTACATTTATAGGAGTTTTTATTTTTCAATAAATCGATCGCTGTAACCCTTGTATATACGAGTTGAATCGATATTAGTATAATAATTAAGACCAGTGGGAACGTATCTCAATCCATTAGGATTCATCCTGGCACTGACCTTCAGACAGGTATGGGAAACACCATTCACCTTAGTCAACACACGCAAACTTCATTTTGTATATTTCCATCTTCTAAATCTATTCATGTGATTGAACTTTGATAGATTCTGAGTATTGTGGTTGAACAACTATCTAAGTAGAACTTTGTTTTCTTATATATGAATTTTAGTATGCTTGAGTAAAAACTCGTGTACAATAACTGGACTCATATAGGGTAATGATTCACATAGACGAAGAATTTAGTAAGCCAACTAAATAGCTTTTTTAGTGTCTATCCTCGATCGTTCACGAGTATCTAAAATTTGGAGTAAAAGTTTTGTAGGTATACCTCTTGTAAACCCTCACGAGACAAAACTCGTCCACTAGGGACACTAGGGGTTTAATGGCTTATTACATATGCTAAATGTAGTCGCGATTCCTGCGAAAGTGAGTAAGAATTTTATTTTCTAGATTAAATTTGCTCGAGGACTAGCAAATAGTAAGTTTGGGGGTATTTGATAGACACATTTTTTTGTCTAAATTGCGCTCGATTATCTATTTTGATAGTGTTCGATTTTGTACTTATTATGCCTTTTTATGTCTTTGTAGGTATTTTTGAGAAATAAATAATTTGGGAAAAATCGGCTCGAAAAGTGATAAAGGTACCCGGGGAGAATTGATAAAGGCACCCAACTCTTGGATTAGGGGCACCTCCCTTTTGAATTTTGAAGCCGAAAATGGCGGGAAGAAACCTTCTTCACGTGAGAAACTTCTGTGTTGATTTGCAACCGAGTTTTAAGGGATTTTTAGGTGGTTTCAAGTTACCAGAACCAAGACACAATCTATAGTAGCTTATACACACGTCACAAAACGTGTTTCACCCGAAAAAATGGTTGCAGAAATGAATCAAGCCGGAAAAAGGACTTCGACCTTGTTTAGGATTTACATGTAAATTGAGTTTGATTGGGAGTTGTTTTGGAGTCCTTATCGGATCTCTAGGGTTTCTAGGGTTCACTAATACTATATATAGCCAAGAGAAACGAAAAACAAAGGAGGGAGAGCCACCGGAAAAAATCAGGAAGAAAAAAAACGTTTTCTGCTGTTGTAGAGAAGTAGAAGAACATATGGCACTGAAGAACTGTCGCTGATACTGTCGCTAGTTCTGTCGCTGAAGCAGTCTTATATCAACAACGCCTGGAGTCCGTCTTTCTTTCCTGTTCCCTTTTCCTTCTTCTGTAACGCAGAGAACACTTCTCTGTAACGCTTATAAGCGTCTCTGTTCTTCTGTGTTACTAGTTTTTCACCATTGTAAGCACCTTTTGAGCAATGAAAGTCTATTTTGAGTGTGTTTCTATTACAATGAGCTAATCACCATCACTGGGGCGACGGAGGAAGCCGTTCATCCAATAATTGTGGTAACTTCTATTTTAATTATATTTATTCTACAATTCTTTTATTGTTAATTGCTTGAATTAAAATTGAAAAAATGGTTTTTCTCAAATAATTGTGTTTTCTTATGATGGGTCATACTTGGTTTTTAAATTCTTGATGTCTCATGCTCTTGATTAACAATTATTCTTTCAAAAGCCTATCTTTGGCATATTTAGATTAAAGTGAATATAAGAATTCTTAGATGTTATCACTGAAGTATTGGTTAATGGTGGAATCTTAAGCCCTAGTTTTTCTTCATCCATTTTAAAATCAAATTGTTTTAATTCTCTTTGTTTTTTGTTATTAAAAATTAGGTCTAGAAATTAAATCTTCACAAGTCCGAGAATCCAACCTATTTTACCACTATTAAAAACTACGTCAGACATTTTTAGCAGGCATGTACAATTTAGTTATTCTTGTTGTATCAACAAATGCATCTGGCATTTGATCAACAATATTCTGAAGATGGAATCTTTTGCACTTCAATTTATGATTGATTTTGCGTAGGTCGAGATAAGACAGAGTAGGTACATACCAAAAAATTTTACTCCATGCTTCTGGTGGCTTAAGTTCTCCCCCTAATGGCGGGAAATTGTCTCATCAAAATGACAATCAACAAAACGAGTTGTAAATATATCACCAATTAAAGGCTATAGATATCTAATAATAGATGGTGAGTCAAAACCAACATATATGCCTTTTCTACATTGTGGGAAAAATTTAGTGCGTTGTGGAGGTGCAACGGGCACATATACACAACACCAAAAACATGCAGATGAGAGACATCTGGTTGATGGCCCAAACCAAATTTTAAGGGTGAGTATTGATGATTTGAAGTAGGTCGAAGTCAAACTAAGGACGTTACATGTAAAATAGCATGCCCCATGCACAAACGGGCAATTTCGTCTTCATTAACATGGGTTGAGCTATTAACTGCAAATGTTTAATAAATGATTCAGCAAAACCATTTTGAGTATGAGCATGAGCTACATGATGTTCAACATCAATACCAACAGATAAGCAATATGCATCAAATGTTTGTGATGTAAATTCACCATCTTCATCTAGTCGAATAGACTTTATAAGAAAATATGGGAAATATGCACGCAATCTAATTATCTGGGCAAGAGGCCGATCAAATGCAATATATTGTGTGGATAAGAGAAAAATATGTGACCATCTGGTAGATGCGTCAATTAGGACCATAAAATAATGAAAAGGTCCACACCGAGGGTGGATAGGTTCGCATTTGTATCCATGGATCCTCTTAAGAAAAGTTGGTGATTCAAGAACAACTTTTGTTAATGACGGTTTGAAGATCAATTTTCCCATAGAGTAAGCAATACAATTTATATCCGTAGTTAAAAAATCTTATGGTTATGTAAATGATGTCCTTGAGAGTTCTGTACAATTCTACCTATCATGGTAGATCTTGGGTGTCCTAGACGATCATGCCAAAGCTTGACTATTTTTGGATCATTAAACTTTTGGTTTATGACACTATAAGATTCAATAGCTTCGATCGTTGTAAGATACAACCCACAAGAGATAGTTGCAAGCTTCTTTACAACAAGCTTTTGGTATGTGTTAGATGAAGTGATACATAAGTATTCTATATTCTTTATTTATTGTTTCCAGATGATATCCATTTCTGCGAATATCTTTGAAACTTAACATATTTCTCAAAGATCTAGGTGAATACAAGGCATCACTAATTTTCAGTTTCATACCTCCTGGTAAGATATTATTGGCTCTTCTGGAACCATCTATTAAATTTGTTAAAATCGAGATAGTGTTTACTTTTGCCTTATATCCCTTTCAATCAGTAAAAATATTTATTATTGCGAATATTGTATTAGTCGTTTTGTTATCTACCAAAAAAATATCTTCACTGTTAAGATTGATTTTTGATAGATTACTTCTGGAATCCATATCATTCACAAAAATAAATATAATGCATGAATACAAAGAGTTAATAAAACATACATTTTATATTAAACATGTAATTATACATACAAAAAATGGTATGCAAACCAAGATACAACTCAGAACACACACAACTATACTATAAAAGTTACAGATTCACAACTGGTATATACGACTAGTTAAGTTCATCATCATCTGACTTATTAACAAAATCATATATATCCCACTTGTCTTCTTTTGACTTTGTAAGAAAATCAAAGTCTAAGTTGGGGGAACTAGTACAAGCCTCATTACTTTCGATAAGATTTTTCTCAATATCAGTTGTTGGTCGCTTCAGGGATGTATTATAAATCAACTAGATTTTTAGTCGTACGACAGGTATGCGACCCCAATTACACCATAACGGTAATAAACATCGTCCTTATTCTTTATAGTTTTGTCAGACGGATCATTCCCTTTATCTGGCTTCTTCTCTTACTTTGGCGTGCCATCTTTCCACTTTTGGTGGTTTGGCTTGATCCGTGAATTCTTGTCTTGATTATTTTTCTTACCACGACCGCATTTACCTTTATCTTTATTATTATCCCGTTCAATACCATTTGCAGAACTCGTTGTCGAATGTGCTTCAGGCACATAAACAGAGCCCACGGAATGAGATTCGTGATTTCCTAGTAATAACTCATTATTCTGTTCTGCAACAAGCATACATGAAATCAATTCTGAATATTTCTTAATGTGACGCTCTCAATATTATTGCTATAGAATAACACTCGATGCGTGGAAAGTGGTAAAAATTTTCTCTAGCAGTTATTCATCGGTTACACTTTCATCACTCAATTTCAGCTGTGAGGTGATTTTAAAAAATGCAAAATTATACTCGGAGACATATTTAAAATCTTATAAACATAGATTCAACTAGTTATTTTTAGCTTTATAGAGGATAACCATCTTCAGGTGGTCATACATATCCTTCAAGCAACTCCACATAACCTCAGGGTCTTTAATGGTCAAATATTAAGATCTTAATCCGTCGTGGATATGATGATGAAGAAATATTAAAGTTAATGCTCTATCCTGCTCGGATACAGCATTTCATGCTTTAATCGTATGAAAAAGATTCTTTGCCTGAAGATATAACTCAGCATCTAGTACCCATGAAATATATTTGTTGCAAGAAATTTCTAAAGCTGCAAAATCTAGCTTAGTTAAATTTGACGACATAAATGCGGTAAGTAAAGTTACCTTCCGCTTCAAAAAAATTTGCACCGTCTATTTTATTGGAACCAATAACAAACCAAATCTCGAAGTAAATAGAACTAACTCGTGTTGATAACATATAATAATTAAGCTACTAATTTTAGTGTTTAACACTAAATACTAAACAATTATCTCAAAGTAATATTAGAAGGGTATAAAAGAATATGAAAGGGATTTTTTGTTAACTTATATGAAATGGGATAACCAAACTTTTACAACTCCATGGGTATTTATAAGAAACCAAAAATAGAATAGATGTTTGTAAGAATGACACCTAATTCCACTAATGTCAACTTATGTATACAACAACCAACTAGTTTACCATACACAAAGACATCAAGTATCTTACTAACAAAAGCTAATATATTAGTATCAATCTATTAAGTTGCTTCATGTCACTTAGTTTTCATGTGGAGAAACACCATACTACATGACTAAGTAAGTACTTGGTTACTCACCATTCCACTTCTAGTGGATAAATTTAGGAATATCATACATGGATATGGGAATCCATATATATATAATATGTTTGTAGTAAATTGTACAAAATAGATAAAAGTGATCCTCGTATGGCATCGATATAGAATGGAACCCACATTTGGGGATACCCCACAAATTGGGGGATGCATAATAAAACAAAGTAGGGACATTTTGAAGTAATATAAGAAACCTCTTATTCATGTATTTTTGTAATGCTTAAATTAATCTTGATTAATTAGTTGTTAGTTAATATATTAGTTTAGTAAAACTTAATATTTATAGTTAGAGTGTTAGTTGTTAGTTACAGAAAGATAGAGGGAGAAGAAGAAGAAGTGTAGGAAAAATATAAAAATTTAGGATGTTTAGGAGATTTGATGGAAAAGAGATATTCTAGTAAGGAATTTGATGTTGGGTAATCTTCATCTAAACAAAAAAAGCTGTGTTTATGTTGCTTTCGATAAGGATTCTCAATTACAATATTTTATAGATAATAAAAATTTCATATTTGAAGAAACGCTAAATCAAAGCATTAATGAACATGAAGGTTCAAGTGAAGACCCTTCTCAGGAAAATGAAGAAACTAATGATATAAATACTCCGAATACTCAGGTATAGGTCCAAATTAATTTGAATGTGTTTTATTTCGTTCGATTCACCATGGTATATGAGATGAACAGACTAAGAGTCGGTATGGTCGAATATAAAATCTATGCCGATTCTTCACAATAGGTATCATATTCAACACATTCTATATCGACACTAGGTATTGCCCCTATGAAAGGGTTATTCTGGTTGCACAGTCAGCATAATAAGATGGATCACTAACTATGTCGACTGTCTTCTGAAACTGGGCAGAAACTTTAGGCTTATGTCGGCATGGTCCAAGAATTTCAAATATACCGATTGTGTCCAATAATATGCCCATAAAAGGGTTATTCTTGGTTTGACAGCCGACATATTAAGATGGGTCACCAACTATGTCAACCGTGGCCTAAAACTGGGCAAACACTTTAGGCATTTTTCAGCATGGTTGAAGAATTCCAACGATGCCGTCTGTGTCAAATAATATGCCCATAAAAAATTATTCTTGGTTTCACAATCATCATAATAAGATGGCTCACCAACTATGTTGACTGTAGCCGAAAACTGGGCATAAACTTTTGATGTGAGTTGGAATTGGGGGTAACTTTATCTAGAATGCCGACAAAGGCATTTGATAATTTTGTCAATTCAAATTTTTTTACAGTCGGCATTACCTTGGTGTAATTTCTTTCCGAGACAGCTTTACCTTGCATATGAAGGCCTAGAATTCGTTGAGCATCATTGTGGATTAAGGTCATCTCGCCATAGGGGAAATATAAGGTATTAGTGTCTCCGTAAAACCTCTCCGATAAGCAACTCACAGTGACAACATCATACTCCACTCAATTAGTAATCACATGTAACAACCTAGATGATAGGGGCATATAATTCATACATTTATACCGTTAAATTTATACTTGTTAGTACTTATAATTGTATTAATTTTATCATCTTATTATGTTACAGGTGGTTCACATAAATCTGAAGTTACGATTAAATGCGACTAAATAGGCTAAACTATTAATGTTGCTATAACACTTTTAGTTGCTACAACGTGAAGGTACTGTGGAGTTAAGTACATGGTGAAGACAAGGCTAGGTGGAGCTAGTGTCCGATTAGCTAAGAAGAGTCAGGTTATACACAGTGAGAAGTTGGTGTATTGGCTTGAACTCACGTGATTGCACAAGGAATGAACTGACGTGAGGCTATGGAGTATCCAGTTATTAGGTTAGCCGGTGTAATCTTAAAACATGGGAGAGAGGTTGTTAACGTGAAGAGTAGACCGAGACAGCTAGCTAGAGTGGCCTGTACACTTTGTCCTGATGCAACTTTTCTTATTCACGTGAAGACATAGAGCGTATGGAGTGAGATAA
>JAJJMC010018249.1:1376670-1397608 GCA_023531435.1 Papaver californicum | reverse complement strand
CGTCCCAGCGATATTTGCGACTCTAAATATTCATGAATTAAATAGTGTTGGATACTGCAAGACCCTGGTTACCGACTTTTCTACTCGGTCACATTTTATTAGTTTAGTTAGTTTATTATTTTATTTATTAATATAAAAATCACAAAAATATTCCTCTTGGTTAGTTTATTAGAGATATTAATTGCAGTATTTCCCCGCTCTCTGTGGGTTCGACCCGTACTTGTCGTTGTATACTAGTTAGACGCCGTGCGATTGCGGTTATTTATATTGGGTAATTCCAAATCACATCACTAGATTCTTCAATTAGTACTTTAACACCTTCACATTCCTTTACCAAATCCCAGACAGGCATCGATCGGTGTCTTCAAATACGTACTGCATCCTTGTAATCCTACAAAAATAAACACAAATATAAATAAATGATCATAAAATTATTAATACTTGAAATAAAACAGAAGGTTGATAATTATATATATGTTGAATAGATTTTAAAAGACCACCAGTCTTTATAGCTGAATAAGACTTCATCATCATTTGGTTCACCCCAAACATGGCCATATGTTCGGTCAAGTACCATTAACTCAGGATCAGGATTTTTTTTTCTTTTTTTTTTCTTTCTTTCCTTATTCTTCAACTCCTTCCTCAACCCCCTTTATAGAAGGAACTTCTTGACCTTCTCCCCCTCCTTCTCTGTATGATGAGTTATTCGTAACTCATCTTCACTACGTTCGTGGATTGATATGATACTACGAATCCTCGGAACATGTTCAGACCCTCTATTTGATGCCCCCCATACATTAGGACGACCATTACGAGGAGGAATGGAGTCAAGTGAGGAAAAACCATTCTTTATTTTCAAAGTGGAAAGTTCATTTCCAATCTTGTTAGGTCGTTTCTTAGGAGCTATACCTTCCTTTCCCTTTCCAAAAGATTTATTACCTTTACACCAAAGTCATAAGCATACACAACAAACATCCATCAAACGAATACAAAATATGCATTTTATAACCTAAAGTCGGCATTGGAAAAATAACATCTGGCATTGAAATTACAACAACCGACATAATATGTTCAACCACCGACAAAGAATGTTACAAATCAACAATCCCAACAGATGTAAAATTCAATCTAGAGAATTTTATCAAAAATCGGCATTGTTTTAAATTATATAACCATACTGACTGTCTGATTTTCTTCTCAAGGGTTATACCAACAGTCAACATTGATTCAAATTTTAAAACCACACCGATTGTCATATTTTCTTCTTAACTATTAATTTAACAAACGGTCGGCATAGAATGAATATGAATCGACTATACCGATAGTTATTATTTTCTCACCAGAGAATTTAATGCTAAAACCGACATTCATATAATATGTATCGACTATACCAAAAGTGTGTATTTCTTCACCAGAGAAATTAGTCCCACAGTCGGCATTGTAAAATTTTGATAAATTAATACTGACCGTATACTTGCAAAAATTTCAATAACAACAGTTTGTACAGTCTGTATGGTATTCATACTGAAACAGTACCGGCAGTAACAACCAGCATGGTATTCATCATCGTATTAATGTCGTTTATTACTCTGTAACTGAATTTTTTTACCTAATTTTGATTTCTAACCTATTTAATCGAGTCCAAATCAATGAGAACGTTAAATAAACGAATGAGAATTACTTACTTTCTCATCTGAGCCATTTTACTAAGAGTTTGATCGTCCAAATCTTCATCTTCTTCTTGATTTGCAATTGTATGTATTTTTCTCTTAGAAATTTTATTTGCCTTCTTATTTATCCGTAATCGTAATTCCAGGATCGGGTATAGGTTTATAACATTGTTTCTTCGGCACATTTTTTATGGATTGAATTAATCGACGAGGAAATTTAAATTCGACGATGAAACAGTTATAAAGAAAAGAAAAGAGAGTATGAAGAGAAGGAAAAAGGGGAATGAAATGGTTTTGTAACTGATTTGGGGATAATGTATTAGGTTTTATTTTTAAGATTAGTAATAAAGGGTAACTTAGTAATTTCACCACTAAAAAGCTCCACTTATCAGTTTACCTAGTTTGATTTAATCCTGGGTATCCCCCAATTTGTAGGGGTATTCCCCAAATGTGGGTTCATAGAATACTCTATAACATTGTACAAATGTGCCAGCAACGTCCAAGATCAATCTTTTATGCAAGCGTGTTATTCAGACATGTATGCCAGCAACGCCTCCTTCTTTCAGTCTTTTATTTCTGACCGATTTGGGAAGGTTTTTTCCTGGACGTGAACAGTTATTTTTGGACGAATTTTGGTGTTTCTTTGGGACTTCTAAATTGAGGAAACTTGCTCCCAATGGGTTTCCAAACCCTAGAAAGATATGATACGTGAGAGCCAAGTATTGGAGGCTATAAAAGAAGACACATAAGGCTTAAGCAAGACATTTCATCATCTAATACTAAAAGTCACAAACCTAGGTTTTACCCCTTTAGGGGGCAACCATTCTTCTTTTTCTTAATCCTTTTCTTTGTAATTTAAGTAGCTAAATCTTTGTCGATTAAGGGTGAAGTTAATACTCTAAACATGAAGCTTTGTTAGTTATGCAAGTTTATTTGGGGTTTTAATCATCAAATCGATTGTCTTTGCCATATCTATTTTTAATGAGAAATTTCTAGATTGCTTAGGTGTACAACTAAGTTAATATATTGATTATTCTATCGTTAGTAAAAGTTGGGTGATAAGTGTAATAGTTAAACAACGATTTCCGCAAGTAAAAATCATGAGACCTTGAAGAGGGATTCTGTAGAGAAATTACGAGTGAAGACAACACCAACAAGTGGATCTTGAGCTAAGAGTTTAACTATTGGGATCAACCTAAATTCACAAAGCCTAAAACATTGTATTGGGTTACACGTTGAGGGATCTACTACTTGGTGGTTTAGACGAATAAAATATTGTAGCCACAACTTCCGTATCCAGTAATAAAATGAGGTTTGGGGATAATACTGATGTAGTTGCTATTATAGGTTGGTGATAAATGAATCTAAAGAAAGATACATAAATATGTTGACCGGGTTAACGTTTGGTAACGACGAAGGAATCCCTAATCATCTTTTTCTTCTTATTGTCTTTTATTATTCTTTTTAGTGAATTAATTAACCAATCCTCTTTTAATATTTACTTTTCTTATAGTTTTGCTAATCCAAATAACATCTCAATTACACAACTCTTTGTAGGAATGATCCTTACTACCGCTATATTACTAGTTAGTATTATGGGAAATATCTTTAATAATTTGTTGCACCTAAGACACACATCAAGTTGTTAAGGGATGAACTTTTATTATGGGGTGTCTGAGTTTGTTACAATAATTTTCCTTATAATTATCCGTTGCTAATTTTAACTAGGGTCAGTGTGTGTCGCACGTGGTGCATTGCGTTAGTTTTTTTTCCTCTCTTGAGTTTGTATTGAGACCTCATGAAAATGTTATTCCAAATTCTCTCTTCTCTCTTTCTTTTTCTTCTTATTTCCCTTTTTTTGTACCTAAGAGTTATTTTTATGCTAATTTGTACCATAGATCGTTACACAACATGGTCGAATTTCCCAAGCCATGTCGACCGTAAACCATAGCGCAACATATTTCTTACTTCGCCTTTTTTTGTCCATAACTTTTTCATCCAATATCGGAATGACCTTATTTTTTCTCCTTTGGAACTTTATTTTAATTATCTATAATTTTGATGTGCGAACTCTTAAATTTTAAGGCTCAGTTTCTTTCCTTTTGGAAACTCTTGTGTTTTCAATATTATTTGCTTATTTTTGTTGTATCTCTTCAACTTTTCTTGACTCCAGGTACTTAGGCTCTTATAATTGTATATGGTGGAATTTTAACAGAAACAAAGATTGTAAATTTATATGTCTCATATCAGAAACATTTAATTTACAAATTCATTTATATCCCATGTCATAAATGTATAGCATAGATGTCTTGGGGACCCACCTTGCTCAATGCTCAAGAACATGAAGCCATGGTCCTCAGGGACTATACCTTGCTCGGTCACATGGTCTCAGGACCATATCTTGGTCGGTAACGACCACTACCTCTTGATTGCATCACCAATCCTTGTTCATGTCAGCCTTGTTCATATCAGCCTTGATCGATCATGCCTTGTTTGAGCATGCCTTGTTCGTATCAACCTTTTTCGGTCATTCCTTGCTTGAAAATACCTTGTTGGTCATGCTTCCTCGAGGACCATGTTATGTTCGACCAAGCCTTGTTGGTTACGCGTCCTCGAGGACCATGTTGTTCGACCAAGCCTTGATTGGTCATGCGTCCTCGAGGACCATGATGTTCGACCAAACCTTGTTGGTTACGTGTACTCGAAGATCATGTTATTCGACCAAGATTTTTTGGTCATGCGTCCTCGAGGTCCATGCTCTGTTCAATCTTTCTTGATCACACTAATCATTATTCCTCGAGGACCATGCTCTATTCGATCATTCCTTGCTTGATAAACCAAGCCTTGGTCCATCAAGCCTTGTTGACCATGCCTTGATCGATTATCAAGGACAAGACGCACATGCCAACCTTGCTTAGTCCTCGGAAGCATGGCGCCAAACCCATGCTCAGTCCTTGAAAACTTTTGTATAATCTTGACTATAGACTCTTCCAAACTTGTGCCATTCTAGGCCTACACACATCTAGGCTTACCGCTTCCAAGTTTGTGACATTTCCAAGTCTTGCCGCTTTCAAGCTTATGCACTTCCAACCTTGGACTTACTAACCTTACTAATACTTAACACTAGTAGTTAGATTATTCGAAAGAGTCATTCATTTGACCCAACCATCAAACATACGAGATATCAAATGTGTCACATGGAAATACTCATTGGGGTATTAGTCTGGCGGTTTATAGACTGTCAGGTGTAACTAAATACCCATGATAAAAATGAATTAAATGGAACGTTACTAGAGGAGAGAATAATGAGCATTACGGTTACGAGAATTCTCCCAGCCATAATGGGAGTTACGGTTTCAAAGTTATGCCAGCAATAATGGGAATATTCTCAACCACATTCTCCACCTCATAATATTTCCATCTTTTCCACTTCCTACGAGATAAATAGTTCAAACACTACAAATATGAGACTTCTTCTATTTCCAACAACAGACAAGTCAGAGAGAACAAGTTTGTGAAAGTTCATCAGACTGTCCTAAACAACTTCGTCTTCTCTACTTGAACTCTACAATAGAGGTTGGAGTTCTCCGACTAGAACTCACTAAACTCTAATCTCATCCTTCTCTTCTTCCCTCTCCAATATCAATCCTTTTTTCCTCCTATGTGACAGAAGCAAGGCTTGAACGACCATTTTCTTGGTTTAGGATAACCTTGTACGATTTTGATCTCTCATATTCTTTATGATTTACCCTTTCACCCTTTTATATGTTTTTCCCCTAAAACAATAATATTTTACTTCTTATCAATTTTAATAATTTACATTGCTTTTACATGATTCACCTAACATGAGGTATAAAAAATAAATCAAGAGAAACACAGGTAAAATGCAATAAATCTAGCAAAAATAAGTATGAATTCAACACCAATAGTATGTAAATTAATCCCTTATCATCTCCATTAGAGGATTGAATCAAAAGATATTGAAGAAAAAGATTCAAGAACATAAGAGATTAAAGAAGATTCAAGCATATAAGAGATTAAAGAAGTTGAGTTAAATTTTTAAGAAGAAGAAGAAAAAATAATATTGAATAGAGAAACAAAGTCCTCTTCTGATACAATAATAAAGTTTAGTACAAAAAAATAGAGTAATTCTCATTAGTTAAACTAATAATATTACAAAAAAACTTATATACACAACTGAGATAAAAGAATATCAAAAATTAGAAAGAACATCTTAAAGATAATAACTGTCAACATATTGTTGTTACAATGACTAACATAAAATAAATTTTATAGTCTGACTATAGTAGTTTGCAGTTGCTCTACTTTATTTAAAAAAAAAAGACAACAACATTGTAAGCTACATTATCATCGGTTAAAATGTTTAAGGTTTTATAATGTTATATCGGATACTTTTAGATCATCTCTAATAGTTGGTTGAAAATTGAAAATCCTATGCGGGAGGTCTTCATAAGCCTTTCATTTGTTAAGATTTTCAAAATATGACATTTATACATGAAAATCATTCCCAATAAGTATGATGCTAATAATAAAAAAAAACATACGTGGATAAACATCAAAAACATTTAATTTTTTTATCTATTTTAAAATCATATTTGTAGTAAATAAAAATAATCATGTGGAATTTATTGGAGGTCTATTTAGACTTTCTCTTAGAGTCTCTCCAACAACGGGTGTATAAAATCTCGTGGAGGTCTTACCTAGACCTTTAATTAAGAGGTTAACACATGCGTCAAAGATAAGACGTTATGGCTAATAAAGTATATCCAATAATATAGAGATTTAATTTTTAGAAATATTTAGGTGAATACAATTTAGAATGTTACTTGTGAAATTTTTATCTTATTTTAACTAATTTTGTTTTATTTTATTTTTGTCGTTGTTGTTATTTTCAAGGAGGGCTAATCGAAAGTCTAATTAAGATTTTCTTCTAGACCTTTTTAAGTCCATGCCATCATTCCTAAAATTAAGACCCCTACCCTAGTTAGAAAGTCGCTTAATAATTCACGCATTATTCACAAGTTATTACGAATTGAGCGGGAACGTGTAGAATGCACGTCGTTTCAAAGGCCGGCTCCGTTACGTCTATTTTTATGGAACTACCGAATGATACACAAATTATTTGGATATGTGAATAATTCGACAGTTCAGTTCTCTAACCTGGTCGAGTTTAGTAAGTCTGAATAGCTTATTTATCAACTTAGTCCTATATTTTCCCAATATAATATGTTTTATAAAAATTGTCTTCACAAGGAGTCGAATCCAAGACACCAAAGATGTTTGATCAAGTTCTTTGTTTGTATGTATATATATATATATGCATAAAATCACAATCTATTATTCTCACATAAGATTCACGACTAGTGATTGAATAGTAGACAAAATAGTCATTATGTCGAAAAGAATAATATTCGTATAATACACGTCCTGAGTTTTTAGGGTTAGATATGATGTAACTTTTAGGGTTTAGCTCCCCTGTATTATACAATTGAATTTTTGGGATTAACGCCAATTTCGAGATAAATATCAATTGTGCAGACTTGTCTATCAAGAAATATGGAATGTTCCAGAACTTTTAGGGTTTTAGAAGTGGTAGGAAAAAATAGACGTACAAATTGGCAACTGTTTTGGGCGAAACAAGGTTGTCGTAGTTTCCTGCGAGACTGGACTTGTAGCAGTTACAAGCGAAATTGGACTGGCTGTTGTTGCCGATGTATGGCTTATAACGTTGTAGTTAGACCATATTGGTATAAGGTACATACAAGACCCAACCATTGTAGATATAATTTTAATAATATTATGGGTCTTAAATCCTATTTGGAAACTAAAATTATGAGTTTCTTATGAGAGCACGTCGAATGTTAGGGGTTCAAGATCTCAAAAATACATGACACTTAAGATTTAATAATTTTTGTACCAAAAGTTATCTCCAATGCAAATATTTTTATTATTAGGAAAGATGACATGGAAGCCATATCATAAGAGGGTGTTAAAAGAGAAAGTCATATTTCGACTTTCTCCATGACCCTGGTTTTAAGTCCATATCAATATATTTTCCCCCAAAACTCCTTTCTTAAGAATAAAAATATATTTCCAGTCTTCAAGTAGAATGACGTTGGTCCTAAGCATTTGAGATGTATTTTGGGTGGAAAATCGTTTTTTTTTTGTCAAATGGGAATGACCAATAAGAAAAAAAATGTTATTTAAACCTCCAAATATGATGACTTTGAACCCTAGCATTGGAGATGCTCTTATCAGGGCCTTCTTAAAGCATAGGCTACCCAGACGGTTGTTTGTTGGGATCTAAACTTTTCATTTGTTTTTACATATAGAAGATTGGGCTACAAAATTGAATTCCTAAAAACTTATTTTTCTTACGTACAACATGGTTGTCCTAATATGACTTTTTATTCCATTTCAAAATGATAGACTTGTTTGGTTTGGTATAAAAAATAAGAAAACCATCATCAGAGCCATTTTTTAATGTTTTTCCTTATTTCTCTTTGAGAGAAGTGGTCCCCTTGCGTTTAAATGATAAAAACAAGAGAGATAAATAGGAGAGAGGAGTGGTCCCTATATGAGAAAAGTGGTAATCTTAAAACATTTGATTTTCTATATGAAAACAAGCCTATCTTTTTGACATACCCAAATATAATAACCTTGACTATCATTTTGAGACGGAAGAAGTATGTACTAAAATAGATTTTATCCCAATCTTATTACTTTTTATTAGCCCATGTAATATGTAATAACATCTTAATTTCAACCATTTGATTTAAGTTTATTCTTAATAAGTTTGATTTTAGCCCATTAAGGTACAAAAAATGTTAAGTTTTCCTAACACCTTTGCTAAAAAATCGTCGACCTTTTGCCGTCTTACGCATACTTGATAATATAGTTTTACCCAAGATAAAGTCTTGAGTTCGTCCCTGATTTGAAAATTATTCTATCAACTATTATCAAATATATTTTTCCTCTTATTATATTTTTTTCTAATGTATTGGTGACCATAAAAGGCCCTAAATTTTGAGTTCTTCTAGAGCCTTCAGAATATATGAGACATCCCTGGCTCTTAGACCTTTTCCAATCCATATCAACACTCTTAAACTTAAGGACCCTAATATTCGAGATAAAATTGTAAGAAAATTAGGTGTTAAATCCTCCGTATTTGGCAACCAAAATGAAGACTTTTCTCCATCTGTCGGGGAATCTATTAAGATGTGTTTCCACGAAATATTACTCTTACATCGCGTTTGGTGGGGAGTTTTGGTAGTCTTGCAATTTAATTGCAAGGTAATTTGATAATAAGAATTGGATTACATGAAACTGATTCTTTGAACAAAATTTTAGTATTTGGTTGAGGTTTTTCAAGTAAGGATTTGAAAAATAAAATGCATAATATTACATGACCTTTATGCAAAACGCTAACTTCCAAGAACTTCAATTGAAATCCTAACCTCCAAATTCTTATTTCTCAAAAAAGAATTTAAAAATCTACACCCAAGTTTATATTTAGAAAAATGAATCTAAAAGGGGGTAAAAATTTGGTATCTTAATTTCATGATATAGGTTTAAATATATTACATTTAAACCAATAATTTTTTCTTTGAAAACCTTAGTTTTGCACTGTGATTTTTTTAATGAGACATAGATGATGAGAAAGAAAGTTTAAATAATAAATATTAGATTTGAGAAGATTTCATGTTAGAGAAGAAGGAAGTTCGATCGTTCGTAAGTTGAAAAATCAATTATCTTAATTTATTGAAGTTTTATAAAAAGGGTAAATGTGTTATTTCATCACAATTATCCTCAATTTCGGGAAATTGAAGGGTAAATATGTTATTTCATCATAATTACCCTTAATTCCGGGGAATCGCATTCCATTGCATCCTCAACGGGTGCAATTGAAAGTGGGTATTTAAGGGTAATACAATTGCTTCAGAATACGATTCTAAAATTCACGGAGGTTGTTTGGTTCATAGAATTAGACCAATTCCCTAGGAATCTAATTACCTGGCCTTTAATTATGTGAACCAAACACAGTATAATGTCTAGGGGTGAACAAAAGATGGATGAATGTAGATTTGAAACCACCTATATCTAATCCATCTAAATGATAAATTTGAGAATTTAATCCACGTCTAATCCATTCACATCCAATTTAATATCCGTGGATGGACGGATAGACAGTTTGGATATGGATAAATACGTGTATTTTAAAAGGAAAAAAATCCCAATTAAAATTGGCAATATTCTTTGTGATAGGAATGATAGCTTCCCGCAGTATTGGGTTATAGATGTTATCATACTGATACTCATCCTCTTTATTTCTAATAATGCATTAAAAGAAGATAATGTGCGAAAATGATGTAACATCATACAATTGGTGGAACAAAAAATTTTGCATAAGCAGTTTGTTTATTCCTATAAAATCTAGGTATGTAAGACTAACATATGGTCCAACATCGGCCTATCAACTGAAAAAGAACATACTACAACAAAAATGATTTATTTACTGGGATATATAGAGTGCAAAAAAGGTAATAGCTTTATAACTTCATCTTCCCCTATGTAAACAAAACATATTTGTCAATGTTATACAGACATTTCTAGAAAGATGTCGTTATCGTGTTAGATATACGACCAGACACGATACGGTTACAATACTTGTCCGACACATGATGGACACCTTATTTTTATGTAAAAATTGACATTGGACACTTTACGGACATTAATTGGAAACTTTTGGACGAGCCATAAATGATTTGTTTTGGTTTGGAAAATTAAAATCTACACTTACAAAACAGTAGTGTTTGGTGTGTCGCGCAACGACTGAGATACATTCTAATTAAATTTAATTACCATTTGAAATTGACGTTGACCCGCATTGACTGTTTATGACCATACTTTAATTATATTTATAGAATAAAAATAGTGAGTTTACAATTATACCCCTGAAGTGGGCCTAAAATCCAACGGATATGATATAAAAACTAAACCTATGGTCCTGATTAGATTCTCATAACCTAATCCATCCATTTTCTACTTTATCTTCTTGTTCCCTCCAAATGAACTAGCATCACCCACCAACTGAAGATACTACTGAAGAAAAATATCTTCACCTTGTTCTTCTACCAGAATCGAGCTCAAATCTCTGAAATACAGCCACATCTCGTTGTACCCATACTATTAAAACCCATCAAACGAATAAAACCTAGATTCACTTTCTTCTTCCATCACTTAAACTTGTCTCGTTTGATTGCAGTAGATCAAGGAATGAAACTTCAAGATTCCATCTGATCTTGTTATGAAATTTCTAACCTAGAGAGATATGAAACGAAACCAGAGAAATACATAAAACCCCTTTCAAATTTATATCGTTCTTCTTAAATTTCAGTTTTAATTTGATTTTAAATTTGATTAATTTTTGTTTCAATCAAAATTAGGGTTAATGATTTGGGGAAGAAGAAGAAACAAAGTTCATCAATTAGTTCAGAGAAAGAATGGTGTGATAAATGGTTTGTGTTTGCTCAAGTTTATATGGATTTGGAAAAGGAGATTTAGCCGAGAAAGTTTTGAAAGATTGGGTTCTTCTCAAATTCAAGTTTTTGGTTAAGTTTGTGGTCAAATTCGAGTTGTCTCTAGATCGAGATTGAGCAGCAGAAGGGAAGAATTTAGGAATAGAAACTCCTCGAGCATACCCCCATAGTCCATGGCAACTCACGCCTGCAGAGTCATTGGCTAGAGTTAGCTGGGTTACAGAGAAGAGAAAAGAGAACAAAGAAGATGCAAATAGAGAATCAGGTAGTAATCGATAATGGTTTTTGTGGACAGAATCAATTGAATATGGAGAACAAATTTCATTCGAAACTTTCTTCAAAAACCAGCTGGGTGTTATAATGGTGATGGAGAAGTGAGGTTTCATTTGTTCTTCTAAGAGCAACTGCAGCGGACGACTATACCAAAGAGTAAAGATTAAATTTACTCTTTGGTCGCCCAAAATCAAGCGCAACAGACGAGTAAATATAGGAATGAGGCGAGTATATCCACTGTTCCAGAGAAAATTTTCTCCAAATCTTATATATACTCGCACGCTCTTGTACGTGGGCGTTAACAAAAGACGCTTCCTTATGAAAGCGTTTAGAAACACGGACGCAGGGAATGAGAAGCGTTTGATGAGACGCTCATTATAGAATGCGTATGAAATAACGCTTCACTAGGTGAATGTTGGTAGAAGAAACGCAGGCTAGAAGAGCGTCTGGTTGAGACGTGCATTTAAGAAGACGCCCATTTTCCAAACGTCTGTTTAAGAAGACGCGGATACCAGACGCTCTCTTAGTAAGGCGTTGATTGAACAAACGCTCTTTTATGAATGATCCTGAAAACAAAACGCCTTCGTAAGAGGAAGTCCCAAGTAAACGCTCCTCCACACGGGCGCCGCAAACAAACGTCCACCTTAAAGAGCGTATTGTTACCGTTGATTAAACTTTCCGTTGCTGGTTGTTGTTCAGAGATCCGTTGTAAAATTTTACCGTTGAACGGCTAGTTAATTCGTAATGTATATAAATGAGTTGCCGTAGTGTATGTTTCATCTACACAACAACATTTCATAATTCAAAAGCATGTTCATACAAGAAAGAAAGAAATTTCTAAGGTTTTCTAAATTTTGGTAATTCCAATTTGTTTGTAATCACTTTCATTAATGGGTCCAAAACCAAGAGGTCCAAATTTTACTGTTAATGAAGATATAACCATGTGTAGGATTCATTTATCAATATCTCAAGATTATAGTGTTGGTACCGATTAATCAGAAGACAAATTATGGTCTCGTATCAAAGCTGGAATGAAAGAAGTTATACCTTCAATGGTTGATCGCAGTTGGACCTCTATTCAAAAACGCTTTCAGGGAATAAGTAAAGATGTGGTTCTTTACTCTGCAAAGGAGGCAGAAGTGGAACGTGAACTACGGAAAATACCATTTATGGGTATTTCAATTGAGAAACACCATACTGAATGGGGCCCAGAAACAAAGGTATGTGAAGACTTAATTTTTATGCACTGCCTTATTAAAGTTTTGAATTGTATGTGATGCACTAAGTATTTTTCTAAACAACAATAAACAGAGCGTAGAAGTAAGGAGGCTATTAAAGGAAGATAATGGTGGGAAACCATTTAAGCACGAAAAGTGCTACGCAATTATGTTAGAAAACATCAAATATTCAAGACGATCCACAGCTGTTTTCGATTCATCACAAGCCGAAGAAGATTCGGATAGTAGCGACGATACCCGAAAAAGACCTTCGCCAAGCCAAGGCCAATGGAGTGAATACGAATAAATAGGAGATATACCTAACACGTATCCGCGTCCAATGGGGAAAAAAAAGGCTAAACGTTTGAAGCAAACAGGGAGAGCAAAATCCAGTGCCCAAGCCGATGCCTTGGACACAATTATTAACAACCAAAAAAACTTCAACAACAGTTATACAGAAAATGCAAAAAGGAAGATTGATCAGCGAGAAGCCGAGTTTGCAGCAGAAGAGGAGTATCGTATTATGATGACGGACGTCACCCATTTGGATGCCGCAACAAAAGAGTGGATCGAAATTAGAAAGCAAGAGATTTTACAGAAAAGAAGAGAATCTCGTCTTACCTATACAGTATTAAACTTCGAGTGTAATTTTTCCTTTCATTAATGAAAATTATAATTTTTGAGTCATGAAATTGATTGTCACTTATTCATAAGAACAGAACAAAACTTTACATTAAGATATCTCATTTTCACATGAGTAGCGGTTGAACTTAGCACGTGCAACATGCTTTGAAACCACTAAGTGCCCCTAGTGGCCGAGTGGTGTCTCGGGAGGGTTTACAAGAGATATATCCACAAAACCTATCTGCATGGTTTACTAATTTTTCATACTTCACCGAAATCCGACCATAAATGTTCGATCAAGTCATTTGTAATCGAATATGCGTTTCTTTGCTATGTACTGCAACTCGGCGTTGGTGAGTTGACATCCTCGACATTTTTGCAGTTTCTTGACGGGATATATTAACCGGTGCATGGTAGCGCCCTTGATCATATTCATATGGCCAATCACCGGGTTGACGTTCATCCTCCACAATCATATTATGGAGAATAATAACAGTTTTCATTATATATGCAAGTGCGTCCATATTCCACATTCTTGCTGGTTGTTTAACGATTGCAAATTGGTTTTGCAGTACCCCAAATCCTCGCTCCACATCTTTTCGGCAACCCTCTTGCATAGCTGAGAATTTATGTTTCTTGTGTGAATCTGGATGCTTGATAGACATAATAATGGTAGCTATCTCTGGGTATATTCCATCACCAAGTTAATACCTCATATCATATTGGTTCCCATTTACCTCGAAGTTCACAGGTGGTGTTTTTCCTCTGATAAGGTTTTTAAAAATATAAGACTGGTTCATTACATTGATATCGTTGTTGGAACCAGGCATACCAAAAAAATATGCCAAAACCAGATATCTTGTGAAACCACTGCCTCCAATACAATACTTGCATCGCCTTTGTAGGCAGTATAGGCACCAAATTCGGCTGATGGACATCTATCCCATTTCCAATGCATACAATCCACACTGCCTAGCATCCCAGGAAATCCCCTAGCTTTGTTCTGGTTAAGCAACAGTTGAACATCCGCATGAGTTGGGTTGCACAAATACTGATCCTCATATAAATGCAGAATTGTCAAACAAAACCGTCGTGTTGCCTCAAGAACCGTGCTTCTCCGATGCGTAAGTACTCATCTATTGCATCCGCCACAGATCCATAAGCCAACATACAAATTGCAGCAGTAATCTTCATGTGTGGGGTTAATCCAAGGCGCCCGGCCACATCCCTTTTTTGAACCAAATAAGGATTAATTGCTACTATATCCCGCAAGATATGGTTGAACAATTGTCTTCGCATTCGAAATCTTCTACGAAAAACATTGGGAGGAAAAGTCGGGTTTCTTGAAAAGTAATCTGTCCATAGTTTCCTAGATCCGTCCTCACGATTTCTTTCTATTTCGATACGAGTACGTGGCCAGTCTATGTATGAAGCAACCAATCCCAAATTGAGTGCTTGGTCATTTTGGTTAAGTGCAAATGATTCTTCGTCTGATGAGGAACTGGTGTTATTACTATCATCATTAGATGTCGAAGATAGGGTTAAATGATTAGGAGGAATATAAGAAGAGGAAGTAGAAGCAGCATAATACATGTTGAAGTTTTGATTACCTGCCATTGGCTGGGGAAGCAAGTATGTTTTAGGGAGGTTGCTAGTTTTGTGGAGGTTAGTAGTTTTGGGTTGGTTTGTAGTTTTTGATGTGGTTTCAATGGAGAATGGTGTGTTCATTTTATAGTTGTGTTTCAGATAAAAACGAAAAAATTCCTAAGACACGAGCTAACAACAACATGGAAGTGTATACATGTAAAAGAAAAAACCAAGAGATAAGAAGTGTCAGTTGATTAGACAATACAACGCAGAAATAAAAGCCAAATTAAAGCAAACACAAGAGCTAAAAACTAAAAACTGAAAATCATTTCCAAAGAAAAAACCAAGAGATAAGAAGTGTCGGTTGAGGAGACAATACAAGGAAGAAGTAAAAGCCAAATTAAAGCAAAGAAAAAAATTAAAGCAAAGACTGACAAATCATGTAAATGAAAAAACCGAGAGATAAGGAGTTTCAGTTGATTAGACAATACAACGCAGTAATAAAAAGCCAGGTTAAATCAAACACAAGAGCTAAAAACTAAAAACTGATAAATCATTTCCAATGAGAAAATCGAGAGATAAGTAGTAAACGGAAGTAACTTTAGTTTGTAAAATCATTTTTTAAGAGTTTGGTTGTTCAATGCTCAGTTCCTATTTATGCAATCTTTTTTAAGAGTTTATGCAATCTTTACAAAAGATAGTTATGCAATCTTTATGCTCAGTTCTTGAAAGCCAGTTTATGCAATCTTTTTTAAGAGTTTGGTTGTTCAATGCTCATTTCCTATTTATAGCGCCTGAATCGTCGTAAACGGAAGTAACTTTATTTTGTAAAATCATTTTATTAAATCAAAAAAGACATACATTAAAGGGAATGAAATATAATTATTGCTAAAGAAGGAAAGCACACTTCTGATATAGAATAATCATGTCATAAGTAAACCTATTAGTGAAACCTTAAGCATTGGCTTGTTGGACGACGTGGACGACGTTCTTCACTTCTTGCTAGAATAATCAACACAAAAGGATTGAATTCTTCCATTACCCTTAAGATCTCGAAATGAGGTTTGTACTGGAAATCATGTCGTTTCCATCTTGTCCATTCCTCCAGGGATCTGGCAACAACTTCATCATCAGTTTCATTTCAATGAAGAAATTCATTGACCTTAGCAGTTAAAGAGGAAAATTCTAGGACTTCCTTTGTGATTTCCACATATCGACAAAAAAGGCCTGCTCTGTTCCTGTTGTTGGGATTACCGGTTTCATTACAGAAGTTTGCATGTGTATGTTCCAACCATTGCATGCTCATTGAACCATTCATTCTACGTTCATGCCCCCTTGCTGGATAATGCAATACTATGTTTCGACATATGGATAAATCTTCCTCTAGTGTAAAATTCTCTGCATTTAGCCGAAAATTTTCGTAACCCGTCATTAAATGAAAACACAGAATTTACTCTTTTGATCTGAAATGTTAAAGAGGTGGATTTGGAATGAGAATGACAGATATAAGCTCATGTATTTATGTGTAAAAAGAATAAGGGTTTTTGACCGTTGTTCAACGGTAACAATCCATAACGGTAACAAAACGGTAACATATATTTGCGAATTTTTTTTTGAAGAAGTTTTTTAGATTTTGTACGGTCACAACGAAAGTTTTAAAATTAACTAAGTTGCGTCAAATAAAAACTAAACTAACAAACCACATAAATAAAGGAACAACACTATTCACAAAAACCAACAAAAACTATCATTCTTTCAAAGCACATAAAATGTATATTGGAATGACTAAACAATAAAGTAATAACACTATTCACTGTTGTTTTAGTACCCACGAAATGAGCGAGGTGGCATAAATGGAGGCATACTTGACGAAGTTCCCTGATCCTCGGTGTTCCATATTTGCGGTGGGAGAGTTCCCGAAAAATTGCCAAAACCGAAGCGTGGAGTTTGAGAATGAGCTTGGGCTAGTTGTAGTTGCAAATTTGTGTTTTTATTGTTAGATTCGCGCAACTCTTCCATCATTTTCCTCGACTGGGCCAAATGAAACTTACGAAACTCTTGGGTAAAGTCAGCAAAATCTTGCACAAGAGTATAAGCTTCGCCCTTCAAAGGAAAATAAAAAATGTCAGTTTCTCAATAATATTTTAAAACCATGTCTCCGTTTATATTTGAAATATACTTACATATGACCAACTATCTTGAGGGGGAATGGCAACATGTTCACCGGGTTGGTCGAGGGTTTCTGTAACAAGGCCACCCAAACAGTCGTATGTTTCCACCTCCCAGTCGACATTGGTGCAAAATTTGTTGGAGTTAGAAATATTTCACCAGTACTCCAAATAGCAATCATACGTAACTGTATCTTGGAGGTAGTCATTTATAAGGACGTAACTCGATTCCCTCAGCTTGGTAGCTTCGGCATCAGTGATGTTGCTCAAACGGCTTGGGGGGTTGCTCGGAATTCTCCATCCACCAGAGATTTGGTTCCATAACCGGTCTCCAAGGTACACGTTATGCTCTTAAAATTTAATTATTATCAGCCATGAACCAGTAAAATAAAAAAGAAAATTAATAAATATGACTATTCGAAAAAAAAGTGTCAACTTACAGTGCCAGTCCAAGTAAATACAGTGCGCCTATTTGTTAGCATCATACATGACCGGATAATCTCATTAAGATGGATTTGAATGACGGTAACCCACGGGTGCCATGTCACATCGTCGGCGGTCAATACATTCAGAAGATTCCTTGAACGCTTAATATCATTAGTCTTCTTTCGTGTACTCTTCCACCTTTTAAAAAAAAAAAAAAAAAAAAAACGAACATCTTGGCCAAACACTTTCGGTCTCAGCAGATGGGTTGTGAGGTCGAAGTATGCCCAGATATTCGTACCCCCAAAACTTCAATTTGAATAAAACAAACAAAGTTAATAAGTTACCACGAAATACCCAGTTAAAGGAAATTTGAAGGAAATAAAATTACCTCAAATATTGACATGATCCGGTTAGTGACTTTTGTCCCCTCCCTGCTGCGCCAAGTGCGGAATAAAGTCTTGAAATACCAGCACTACCCCAGTCATAAGTTCCAACTTTGCTTGTATCCTCCAAAGCAGCTAACCATCCAGCATCGATGTAGTTCTTAGCATTGGAAAAGAAGAACTGTCCAAGAACATACATCCAAAAAAGCTCGTGCTACTCTCTCAGCAAGTAGGTTATCATCTTGCGCCTCAAGCAACTTTGACTCTTCAAAGTATGAGGACAAAAAGGCCACAGTAATGGCATCTAAAATCTACTGCTGCGGGATACCTTCTCTCCTACACACTTCAGAGTCTTTTAAGTCTGGGAAAATATGGTCACAGACATATTGAAAGGTATACTTATCCGGGTCATACGGAGGTTCCTCGCCAATACCAATACTTATTCCGGTCAACATGACCCATTCTAGAGGTGTAAATCCCATTTCACCAAATGAGAAGTGAAAGGTGTTCGTCGTTCCCAGAAACGCTCGACGATGTAATCAGTCAACGCATGTGTCGAGTCACCAACACTCATTGTCAAAAAACGGTCCCATCCTGCCCTTTCAATAATAAATTTTGCTCTAGGGCAGTTTTTAGTTATACCTCTATATGCTTGAAGGACCGATTTCAGAGACCCGCGGTGCATATACTTGGTCTTTGGGTCTGCTCTCGAAGTCATATTACTGGAAGCGTGACCTTCATCATCTTCCACCATATTGTAATTTTCCAAGCCAATAACATCGTTCCCTCCTTCGCCAAATTGAACTCCTGGTGCACCCTCGGTTGTTTTAGCTTTCTTGTTCTTTTTTTTTTTGACCAACGAATCGGGATACGGCATTTCTCAACATCTATACAGAATCAACAGTTATCCACACAATTGACCAAATATATAATGCCACATTTATCCATAAATCAACAAGAATACAAATTTCATGATTAACAAACATAATCCTCTATTTAAATAATCAACTGTATGGACACAAACAAGTAATTATATCGATTCAGGTTATACTTATTCTTCATAAAATCATTTACAAACATGGAAATAATAAACACATACAACGACAACACCATGGAAATACAAACATGTTTTTCATATTTCTGTACTAAAAAAACTATAGTTCAAGCCAAGAAAACACCCAACAAGAAAAAAAGGAAGAACCAAACCATTCATATACAAAAACATACTTAGCAATTGGCAGAAAACACACAAACTGTACTTAAGCAGCATTTGGTACAAAATAATTATCACTAGTAATATAAAAATGTCATTAGACAATATAGATATAAGAAATTAAATTAAACAAACATGTTCTACTGATAGGGTTAGGAATTTAAAAAATTATTCATTAAGAAATTAAAATTGACATTTTAGAATTAGGGGTTTTAATAATACGCATGATTGACGACTAATGGGTTCTCGTTTTAGTTTTTTCTTATGGCAAATGTTAATAAATTATTAATTTTATTTGGTGCAGGGTTTTCTTTCTAAGACTAAACCATTTCTAAAACTAAAGAAATTGATACAGCTAAAACAAGAAAGAAAAAGACAGAGAGAAATGAATTTGTTACCGTGATTTATTTGATTTTCACCGAAATTTCTACCAAGTTGGAGTTCCCTTCCCTAGCCGTCAACCGTCACTTGTCTGTTGAGTAGAGAAAAAAGAGAGGAAGAGCGTTTTAGAAGAAGAGAAGAAGAGAGAAGAGAGAAGAGCGTCTTATATAGCCGAACCCAAACCCTAACCCTAAACGCTCACGTGAAATATCCTAAACGTTTCTTCCAGTGGACGTTCTCAATACCCTAACACTGATGCTCATGTACGTGGACGTCAATAGACTAAACGCTCTTGTACGTGGATGTTTTGTGTGGAGCTCAAGCCGGTGGACGTCTTATTGACGCTCATTCTGATGGGCGCTCAGCTAACTCTTCTGTTGGTGGACGTTTCAATACTAAGAGCTATTTTAGAAGGGCTTCTGGCATTCAGGCGTCTATTAGGAAGAGCGTTTATCACTAAACGTCCACACAATACAACGCACAATTTCTAGACGTTCCTATACTAAGACGCTGGTACAATAGACACTCATTAGTGTGGACGTTAAACATACGTTTGATTAAGGAAGCGTACGAGCATGCAACGTTCATTTATAAGTGCGTTTGGTTCCAGAATGTGAAACGCTCATCAAAATGTGCGTCCAACAACATACGTCCCACTAAAGAAACGTCCGTGTCACCTAACGTTCTTCTACAAAAGCGTTTTATAACAGACGTCTAATTAAAATGACGTGCGACCATATTTACTCACAAAACCGTTATGTTTAAAATGAAAAACGAGCAAATTTTTTTACTCTTTAGTATTTAGGATAGTCGGACCGTTGCAGTTGCCCTAACCCTTGATTATATCCTTAGAATGATTGTGAATTAATGTATTAAATCTTGCAGGGAAGGACCTATTAGAATGGCCTGAAATTGGCCGGAAAAGTGCCAGAAAACAAATAGAACTCTGTCAGATTTTCAGTCCAGCTGAGTCGACTCAGTGACTGAACCAACTCAATTGATATGAAAATGTTTGTAATATGAAAGGTATAATAATAAAAATTTAATATTTAAAGTTTTTAATAGATTATTAAACAAAAGTCAAGACTTAACTTAGTCAACATGAGTCAACGTGAATTTCAGGTACCAAACACTAAGTTGGTCAAATGTTAGACCAAACTCTAATGTTGGAAAAAAACCTAAGTACCAAAATCCAATTAACCCTTATTATTATAATGTGTCCCTGTAATCCACTTTTTGAGATTTGACGTGCCCCCGCAATCGTGTCGTGTCGTAACTGTGTCCCGTGTTTGTGTCCGTGTCCATGTAACATAGATATTTGTTTATCAATTTGGTATGTTTTCACGGGTGGGTGTGTACCACCTAAAAACCGGGGTGCACAAGTACCTCCCTTTTTATTGGATGGTTGAACTTAGGGAAATTTTGGATGCAACCCC
>JAJJMC010018249.1:1263169-1376570 GCA_023531435.1 Papaver californicum | reverse complement strand
ATTATTCACTTAAACTTCGTCCCCCATTTTATAAAAGTTTATTTCTTGCCCCCCAAAATGTTATTTCAGAGGTTAAGTCAGTAAGTGGGCCCATATTTACCACTTAAGAAGACTAAAAATACCATTAAGGCCAAGCACTATGGTGAGATATATGGCTTGATGTAGCTATAATCTAGCCAAAGGAAAGTACTATGGGGCATGGATTGGCTATAATCTGTCCCAAAGCTTTGGCTTGGATAGAAGTGGGATCACATATGATCCTAATTATATCCAAGCCATAGAGACAGATACCAGGTATCCGTCACATTTCTGACGAATCCTGGGAATTCGTCTCGAGAAATAAACTTGCTTGACCTTTTTTTCCTTACACCTATCTCACACCCGATCTTGGACATCCATCACCATTAATGGCTCTATGTTCTCCACCCTCGGATCCCAACATATATTTTTTTTAAAAAATTAGAAATTTTCTCTATATATATCAACATCTTTCTCTTCTCAAATCACACCAAATCAATTTCTTTTAACTTGATTTCCTACTCAACTCAAAATCTTCTCTTAATTTAGTTCAATATGGTTTATAACTTTGTTCAAAAATAAGATATTGATCTTACAAATTCAGTGACTAGTGATGAAATCAATGGTTCTCAGCATGCATTGGCTATATTTTGGGAACGTATTCACGAAGTATTTGTATGTCTTAATAAAAATGCTAATAATAGGGACCCAAGTTCCTTAAAAAATAAGACGAAAGCTATCAAAAAAGACATGAGAGAATTCGTAGGAATTCTTAACGCTATATATCAGCAAAGTAAAAGCGGTGCAAAGCATGAAGATTTGGTAAGTTGTATAATTGAATCAAGTTATTTCTTATTGGTGATAATAGTACTAATTGTTTTAACTCCAATGTTTCAAATTCGAGCTGGTCGGGAGCAATTTCAAACCGAAACAGGGCAACCATTTAAATATAATGCTAGTTATGAAATTATGAAAGATCATCTTCCTGGGTATGATTATCAACTTACCGTCGAGCAAAACACTGCTTTGTTAAATCAACATTCAGATTTTACAGCTGCACAAAATGGCACGGAAGTACTACCTAATTGAGAGATTTGTTGGCACTACAAGCATCTGGCGAGACCCACAGGTACCAAAAAGGCTAAAAAAAAGCAAGGATGAAAAAGGACCGCGAGCAGGTTATTCATAGGAGATAAAGAGATGGTACTTCAAGCGAGATGGTTGAATCGATTATCGATCAAAAAGAGGGAGAAATATTCGAGTATTTTAGACAATCACATTTAAGGAAGGAAGAAAAAAGAGCACAGGTGCAAGCCAAGTTCTTTCAAATTTGGCATGGTAACCAACGAATTTCGTCCCAATCACAAGAGCAGTAAGATAATGCAATTATGCATATGGATCTGACAAACCTAGCCCCAGCAGAGGCAAAAAATATTATCGAAAGAAAAAAAGTAATGTTTTGAAGAGGTTGAATATAATCGTCGTCGATGATTCAGATGATGATGAAGTGATCCAGCTCTAAATGTTTTCCCCTGAATAAGTAATTTAGTTTAGTATTTTAATTTTAATTTCCAGTTTAGTTTTTCAAATTTCTATTTTAGTTTCTTTAATAGTGTTATTTCTAATTTTAATGAACTTCCACTGTAGTTGTTGTTTGAATTAATGCAAAATTTAAATTTGGAGTAATTAAATTTGTCATATGAAAACTTTGACCAACGACTATATTTTTCGAATTAACATCAGCGGGTATTTATGTAAAAATGATCACTAATTTAAAATTTGAAATTACAACTACTTGTTTGAAGTAAGATATATTTTCATTAATAGATAAAAACTTAAAACTACATATTTTCTTAAAATTAGGTGATATTTAGACTTAATATATTTAGACCTAGATAACATAGTATCAAGCCCCTACAAAGAGATAAAAGTTCCTTTATTTCCCGGTACGAGATTATATTATACTTGCATCTTCGAAATGATAGAACGGCTCTCTTCTCCATTGGTATATGCATCATGTACCGCAAACTTGTCCCCTTTGTGCCTAGCGAGAAACTCGTTTTTCTTGATGAACAACTTCTTAACATGAAAGAACCTACCAGAAATATAGTCGTCCCTGTAACCAAAGTGTGGACCCTTCCACTTCGCGTCTGGCTTGGAACATAAGTTCCTGATTTTACCAAATTCTAAAATATACTATTATCCTGATATTCTTGTGGAAAATCCATCACGATGTAATAATTCTTAACCCATTCTGTTTCATCCTCAATGGACTTTAATCTTTCCCTCAGTTGGAATTGGTCGTAACCTCGTTTATTGAGTACCTCTTTTCCATGGCAGTCATTAGTTTGTTTCTTTTGTGTATCTCTTCTTCCATAACATTAATTGAATTGATAGTTGATGATGATGATGGAGTAGTTTACTTGGTAGTTGATGATGATGATGGAGTAGTTCATTTGCATATTTTGTGTATCTCTTCAGTTGAATTTGTAGTTGATGATGGACTTGCCATTCCAAAAGAGTTTTACTTTGAAGGAAGTAGTGAATTATGGAGAAGAATTTGTTTGAATGAAGTAATTTTTGATGGAGAATGGGTTATCCTATTTATATGCAAAACAATGTACTATAGAAGTACTTTATTTATATTCGGAAACCAAAATCGTACAAAGCAAGCCTAAACTACGATAGTAGCCGTTCCACTCTGCTTCGGTCACAATGAGAGAAAATAGGTTGATCTTAGGGGAGGGAAACAAAGAAAGTTGAAGGAAACGAGTATGTTGAATTGTGTGTAGAGTTGTAGAACTATTGAGAAAAGTAATAGAGCTCGAAAGATTAGTAAGCTTCTTGTTCATTTTTTTCCAAATGGGATAAGGAGCCTATAATAGTAAATAGCTCACACATTTTCTTGTAAATTTTGGAGATAGTGAAGAGATGGAGAAGTGGAAGTCGTGGGTTTAATGGCTTAACTACCTTGGAATCTTTGAGAAACCATTATTCCACTATTCCATTAACCGCTTCAATCTTACCATGACTTTATAACTTCTTTATCATGGGATGTCGTCACATCCATGTTGCTATAACCACCAGACCAATACCCCATTTTTTATCCCCCCATTATGATTTGATTTCTCGTAGAGTTAGTGTAGTTTGTTGTAAGATGAAGCCATTGATGAACTTGTGTTAACGCATCATGATTTTGGATAAGTATTGGTGCCGATATCACAAGAAAGAGTAAAGGGCTGAAAGTCACGCTAAGGGAGAAGAGGAAAATTGGCATTAGTATTGCCGCTAGCAGCGCTAAGGGCATCCACAATCATGCGATCAGACTATAAGACTAAAGACTAAAAGTTTTAGTCTTTAGTCCGGCCCAATAACAGTCGTGTATAGCCAGGCGGTGTTCTAGCAATGCGCCTGGGGTGGGGCGGTGTCCTAGCGATGCGCTTGGAAAGACGGGAGGAGTCCTAGGATTACGCTTCCTCGAGAGGGTCTCCTAGCGTAACGCCTTATGTGGGGCGGAATCCTAACGTAACGCCTATAGTTGGAAGGTATCCTAGGATCACGCCAGAGAAACGGGCGGTATACCAAAATCGCGTCTGGTCGGGCGTAGTGCTAGCATAGCGCCTAGAAGAGTTGCACTTGTGCGAACTGAGTGTGTTAGTAGAATGGGACGGGCGGTACCCTAGCGTCCCGCCTACAAAACCCAAGCGGAGCACTAGAGTACCGCTCCATTACTTAGCTTAATTAGTTAACTTAGCTTTTAGTTACTTAGCTTAGTTAATTTGCTTAGTTTAGTTAATTTACTTAGTTTAGTTAATTTGCTTAGCTTAAGTAATGCACTAGAGTAATGGATACTATGCAGAGTCTTACAGTACCGCTTAATTAGCTTAGCTTAGTTAATTAGCTTAGTTTAGTTAATTTGCTTAGCTTAGTTAATTAGCTTAGTATACTTAATTTACTATGTATTGCTTTAGGCGGAGCCTTAGCATTCCGCTTGGACCAGGCGGCATGCTAGCAATGCGCTCCAACTGAGCGGTATTCCAGCAACACGCTTGTGTGAGCGTGATCCTAGTACCATGTTTCATCAGACGAAGCCCCAGAGTAACGCTTGATCAGGCGAACTACTAGCTTACCGCCCGTGTTTCTGAGCGTTGTCCCAGAATAACGCTTGGCTCTGGGCGAAATACTACGATGCCGCTTAGCATCAAGCGATACACTACGAGCCCTCTTGACTATAACCTGTTTAGTCGAGAAAAATGACTACTTCTAGTCAGTTACAGTCGATTTCTTCGACTATCCAATATATCTCGTCGTCTCACTGCGCTACGTTTTTCGGACTAAAGATCACTTTTGATCTTTAGTCAGCCATTTGATTGTCCCATTGTGGACGCTCTAATGGCCTTAGCGTCTATGCTAGCACTTGCTAACGCTGCTGGCAGCGCTAAGGCCTTAATGCTTGTGCTAGCACACGCGCCAGTGCTGCTGGTAGAGCTAGCACACATACCAGTGTTGTTGGTAGCGCTAAATATTTAGCGTGGGCACTAGCTAGCCCATTTCTTCCCTGGTGCTCGTTTGGCACATTAACTTTAGTGGCTTTGTTAGCTTTTTGGCCTTTTTGGCTTTTCTTTCTAACTTTTGGCACATATTTGTGTTGCTTATTTGTGTTAGAAGCCTGGCTAGGGTTTTTCCAAAGTTAGCATTTGCTAGTGTTATGGTTATTTCTTATGCACCACTAGCTTTGACATTCGTTAATATCGTGGCCATGTTTATGGCCTATTTTGAGTTTCTCAGTCTCATGAGATTTTAACGTTAGCATTGTAATTAACTCTTATACAGTGCATACAGAACACATTCAAGAGATTCAGCCATGGAAGTTTGCAATCTTGAGATTATGCTTGATGCGACTCTGCAATTAGATGGTATGCATCTAAATTAGCGTCTATTCAGATATGGGGTATCCTTTATTCTGAATGTACGCAATTTTATGTAATCATTGTTTGACTAGCACAAATAGTTTATATGAATGCACATGAAATAAAAAGGGTTTAGCTGAGTAAAGCCCTGAAATTATGGAAGTACATAAATATAGAGAGAGCTACAAAGCTAATTTAGCAACGACCTAAATATGCATTCTCTATTCTCTTGCAGAATGTAAGATAGCAGTATGTATTTATAATTCTGATTTCGGGTCAGGAATTTATACATATTTATCTTGTGCTTATGCATCTAGGAAAAAAGCAATATTATAATTTTCTCCTTTATCAAAAATCCACCATCAATATTAAGTCCTCTGCTTAGCGCGGAAAAATAATGTGTTTCATGGTAAGCACTAGATGGTGATCTGCCAGACGAATAAAATATGGATTTTTAATGCTTAGTGGTTAGATATCACTAGAAGAGTAGCAGTTGGTTGAGTAAGTTTTGCTTTTCCTTCGATTGTATTCTTAGGTATATGGAGCATTCTTCTTCTACCGTAACGACAACGAGAAGGTATTTGGAACATTAGTTGGTTGTAGAGAATGATAAGCCAATGCTGCCGTCAGAACACTAAGATGAGTGTTGAGGAATTGTTGCCGATAGACACTGAGATGAGTGTTGAGGCAGTTATTCTGCCGTCAGACACGAAGGTGAGTGTTGAGGCATTGATGCCGTCAGAACATTAAGATGAGTGTTGAGGCAGTGATTCTGTCGTTATACACGAAGATGAGTGTTGATGCATTGATGTTGTCAGAATACTAAGATGAGTGTTGATGTAGTGATTAGGCCGTCAGACACAAAAATGAATGTTAGTCGTGAACACTAAAATGAGTGTTGAGGCATTGTTGCCTTCAGAACACTAAGATGAGTGTTGAGGCATTGATTCCGTCAGAGCACTAAGATGAGTGTTGAGAAAGTGATTATATCATCAGGCACGAAGATAAGTGTTGAGGCAGTGGTGCCGTAAGAGCACTAAGATGAGTGTTGAGGCAGTGATATCGTTAGAACACTAAGACGAGTGTTGAGGCAATGGTGCCGCCAGAACACTAAGACGAGTATTGAGGAAGTGGTGCCATCAGAAAACTAAGACGGGTCTTGATGTAGTGGTACTGTCAGAACACTAAGACAAGTGTTGAGGCAGTGGTGCCGTCAGAACACTAAGATGAATGTTGAGGCAGTGGTGCCGTCAGAACACTAAGATGAGTGTTTATGCAGTGGTGCTGTCAAAACACTAAGATGTAAACTCGTATGTAACTTCAATATAAAGCTACATATATATATTAGTGAGGGAATGTTGTTCAATTGAGCGTGAATATCTGCAGAATTCTGAGGTTTAATATTGATGAAAAATAAAACAACAAGGCTTAGTTATTTGATATTACCAGAGATATTGCAGTAGACTTGAACTCTGAATATCGTCGCGTTGATGGATTTGGATGGAAAAGTGAGAGTTTATCTCCTTCGGACTTGGTAATTCCAGGGAATAACTTCTTCTATTCTTTTCTTTGCTAGCACCATCTGTTCTTGGGAGGATGAACTTGACTCCGTTGTTTGTTTCCAATTGGTAGTCTAGGTTTGTTGAAGCATACATAAGCAGTGGCGTAGCCCCACTCTTGTTAGGATGATATGAGTGGGAGGTTTTGTTGCTACTACCATTTTTGATCAAATACTCTGGTCGATGGAGGTGATTGTGTTAAATCTCTAAAACTGAAGGAGCCTTCAGTCCCCATGTGTAGCTACTTTGGCCTTCTACTAGACAAAGGATGATTTGATAGTATCGCCATGAGTTCATGCCTTTAGGGTATGATCAGGCAAGGGAAGCCGGGAAGGTTGATACCTCTTATTGTTGTTGTTGTCTTTGCGCGCCAAGGACTTTATGGATGTGATGATAGAATGCTTATATGGTCTAAGTCGTTTGGAGACGTTGAGGGTGAAGAAGATGAGCTAAAAGGTATCATGTTGCTGACGTGCTGCTGCGGGTGTCTTCAAAGACTACGTTCCAAGAGGCGTCTCTTGAGCCATCTTTTGAATCCTTGAATTTTATGAGATGTATTGTGGTGAGCAGTCCCCTGTCACACTTCTCATTGATTTCTTAAGTTATATTTTCTGGAGTAGACTTGGGATGCGTCTTAGCCTCGTCAGGGGTTACAGGCACCTATCAAATATGACGTCGTAGTTGGGAGAGGTGAAGATCCTTGCGGTGTGCCTTTGGAGAATGGAGGACCTCGTCAAGGTTATGACTCTTTGATTGACCATATCTTATATGTTGGAGAGATTCTTGATATGAGGGTATCTTGTGTAAACCCTTAGTCCCCGAGTGTTGTTCACGTGATTCTTTGGATGCAGCTGTTGAAGACAATGCTCCATGTGGTGTCTTTGCGTAGGATGCCAATGAGATGAAAACTGCAGTAACTGAGTATCTGAATGCTGGAGTTGACTTTGACTTCAAGTTTGACAGGATCCGGCTCTTGGAGGAAGCTGAGACAACTAATCTTGTCGTCAGATAGCTTTGTCGTCATATTTGAGTTGTTCATGGGAACTTGAAGGAAGTAGGCGCATCTTCAGTTTAGAAGTGATTACCAAGGCTAGAGGTGATACTGGAAGACTATTATGAGAGTTGAGGCTTGCAACTGAAGCCCTTGCACAAGTAGAGAGAGCATATGATGATAGTTCTGAACCAGTCTTCAAGGATTTCTTTCTGAATAATTGGTTTTGAGGGTTTTTATGTGTTTCTGAGATATCCAAAAAAATTTGGTTTTATCGGGGTTTTAGTAGGTAGATTTTGAATGGTTTGCAAAATATTTTTCTATATAAGTAAATAATACTTTGTTCGATTGAAATCCTAAGTATGAATACAAGGTGTTGCAATTATTTTAGAGAAATTGGGAAAACATGAAAATATTGCTAGGGGTGGCGAAGTGCTTAAGTCTTGACAACCTTATCAGGGGTGCTGGAGTGTTCAAGACTTGACAGCTTTAAGCTATGTGCCATGTATGATTACCCCTATTGGTTTATTGGTATTGACAAGTCTGTATCATTTACCTAATATAGTTTTAAGGACCATATGTGGCTTTTCTCTAGGAGAGGTAGTAGTGTATCAGATTTAGAAAGTATTTGGGTTTCAGTATCTCAGGTTGATGACACATTTCAGAATGATTGGGTCATTGGTTTTAATGTTCCAAGTAGAGATAATTTATCCCTTTAATAAACTTTTGAAAAGGATCATCTTCCTCTCCAAACCGTCAAGTCATGGTGGGGTTGACACTCGTGTCAAGTCCCAAGACTTGATGGGACACAGGACAACTAGTCGTAAAGAGAGTTGCTAAACAAGACTTACTTGTAGGAGAAATACATGGGTGTATATTATCACCTTTCCTCTATGCATTCGTTTAATGTCCATACCCGTTGCTTGGTGATGTTCTGGAGATGAGCAAAATTTAGAGCCTGTTGGCTTGTTGAAGCATACTGGTGGGTCCCTTGGTGACGATTCTATAAAGATGCTTCAAGTATTGACCTATTGTTGTGGATCCACGGATTTCCCAGAATCATGTCGTAATATGGATTTAGATGATTGTTGCTGGTGAATTGGCAGCAGACACTCTCGGCCACAAAATGGTGGTGGTAGTGGTCTCCTCTGGACCTTTATGAATGACGAAGTTTGATTGTTGTATCTCTGGTTGCTTTATTTGGATGGGGATATCGTCTTCGTATCAAATGTTGATTCTAGAACACGCAGCTTACTCTACTTAAGGACTTCGTTTCTGGTGAGCCTTCCGATGTACGTGGTGAGTCTTCAGAGAATGATTAGCAGCTCGGCCGAACTTGAAAATTACTTCTGGAGTGAGGCGTGACTCGATAATCATCTTGACACAAGTATCTCGAATCATCCTTTATTTAATCACATTCTTTTACTCAGTAATTTTAATTCGTCTGTTGCAATCGCGGTATTAATTCGTGTCTGATAATGTAGCGAATGCTACTCTTCAATCTGGAACGAAGAGACCGAGGGTACTTATGCCTTGTATTTGATGAATATATTTGTATAGCCTGGGGGCGTAACTCATCACAGTGACTTGAGTATTCAACCCTTTGAATTTGGTGTCCCGGTTGTTCCCGGTGCTTCAGCTGCTTATTTCGTGAGTAAATCTTCCTTTAGAAATCCCTGAATAACGATTCCATGTCTTGTTGACTTTGATGGATTCTGATTCTTGTGAATAAATATTATGCTTCGATGACTAGAAACGTGAATACTTTGATATTAGAAAGCACTGTTGTTTTCGGAAACACTAAGGAAGAAGACAAAGATGACCAGGGACCTGATAAATCACCCATACTGAAGTGATTAAAGAATCCAAGGATGAAAATGAAGAACTTGGTGGTGAATCGCATTGCGAGGTGCCTTCTGCTTCTGATGACTTATTGCAGCTCCAAGTAGGTCTTCTCCATTTTTTTAGAATCATAATGACATAATTATAACTCTTATACCTCCAAAATATGAAGAACCATGCATGATTTCATGTAGAATTTTGGCGATTTCTATTGTCAGCAAAATTCAGATTCAGGTCTTCCTGCCGTAATGGACGTAGAATCCTTGTACGAAGTTGGAATAATGTGGTTGACCTATAATTATTTAGATAATAGGAAGATATAACTTCTTGAAAAAGAACTTCTGAATTTGGAGTTCGTTTTCTAGGTGAAAAATACCTGACACCGAGCGTCCAGAACTTTTCCAGGCAGAATTCTGTAGGTTTTCAGCTGTCATGTAGTCGACCGTTTTGTCTTTCCTTATTAGATATATTATCCGATTATCATTCCCTTTTATAAAGTTGTTGTATATATCAATATGAATCATTTGGCATATAAATCACCCCCAAATTCTTTAACAATTAACGCCAGTTTCAGTTCTTTCAGAGAGTTATGTAAAGACGTTTCTGACGATATTTTCGTAAGATAACCCATATCCGTTCTAAACCATATGCCATGACACAAAATACTTTTTAATAAATGTTTAGGTTCCTAATAGACATATTTTATTAACTTTATGATCTATGCTTCAATTCCTTGTGTTTAAGCTATTTTGGCTCATTATCTTTATAATATCCTTATTTTTAGGGGGAAAATGGACCAAATCAGAGAGATGAACTTGTAGGTGAAGGATTGAAAATTCCCATGGGCTTTGATGTTGGTGATGTGTCTTTTCCATGTCAAAATCAAAAGCGAGTTCTTTCTGATGCGGTTGTTGAAGGAAGCACTCCGAGTGGCTTTATTTTACAAAATGCTGCTATGATAGAGACTGCTCATTATGTTTTCGGTAGTATTGCTTGAACGAGTAGAGTTGGTGTTTTTGTTGAATTTTTTTTTTTAGAAATGGAACACCAGAATTAAGAATGGTTGTTGAACCTGAATTGAGTTTGATGATTGAACTAGACCTAAGATCCACCATTTTTTGATGATTGGAGAATTGATTTTCATATGGTTGAAGAATTGGATTCGTGACCGAGAGATTGATATCCCACTGTGGTCGCCAATTGTTAGTACCTGCAAAACAATATACTATAGAAGTACTTTATTTAGATTCGTAAACCAAAATCGTACAGAGCAAGCTTAAACCATGATAGTAGCCGTTCCCCGCTGCTTCGGTCACAATGAGAGGAAACGGGTTGATCTTAAGGGAGGGAAACAAAGAAAGTTGAAGGAAACGAGTATGTTGAATTGTGTGTAGAGTTGTAGAGCTACTGAGAAAAGTAATAGAGCTTGAAGGATTCATAAGCTTCTTGTTCTATTTTTCCAAATGGCATAAGGAGCCTATTTATAATAGTAAAGAGCTCACACGTTTTCTTCTAAAGTGTAGAGATAATGAAGAGATAGAGAAGTGGAAGTCATGGGATTAATGGCCTAACCTCCTTGGAATCTTCGAGAAACCATTATTCCACTGCTCCATTTAACGCTTCACTCTCACCATGACTTTGTAACTCCCTTATCATGGGATGTTGTCACATCCATGTTGCTATAACCGCAAGACCAATACCCCATGTTTTATCCCCCCATTATGATTTGATTTCTCGTAGAGTTAGTGTAGTTTGTTGTAAGATGAAGCCATTGGTGAACTTGTGTTAACACATCATGATTTTGGCTAAGTATTGGTTCCAATATCACAAGCAAAAGTAAAGGGTTGAAAGTCACGCTAAGGGAGAAGAGGAAAATTGGCATTAGTATTGCCGCTAGCAGCGCTAATGGCCTTAGCGCCTGTGTTAGCACACGCACTAGTGCTGCTGGTAGCGCTAAGGCCTTAACGCTTGTGCTAGCACACGCACTGATAATGCTGGTAGCGCTAAATCCTTAGCGTGGGCACTTGCTATTTCTTCCCTGGTGCTCGTTTAACACATTAAACTTTAGTGGCTTTGTTAGATTTTTGGCCTTTTTGGCTTTCCTTTCTAACTTTTGGCACATGTTTGTGTTTCTTATTTGTGTTAGAAGCCTGGCTAGGGTTTTTCCAAAGTTAGCATTTGCTAGTGCTATGGTTATTGCTTATGCACCACTAGCTTTGACATTCGTTAATATCGTGGCCACGTTATGGCCTATTTTGAGTTTCTCAGTCTCATAGATTTTAACGTTAGCATTGTAATTAACTCTTATACAGTGCATACAGAACACATTCAAGAGATTCAGCCATGGAAGTTTGCAATCTTGAGATTATGCTTGATGCGACTCTGCAATTAGATGGTATGCATCTAAATTAGCGTCTATTCAGATATGGGGTAGCCTTTATTCTGAATGTACGCAATTTGTGTAATCAGTGTTTGACTAGCACAAATAGTTTATATGAATTCACATGAAATAACAAGGGTTTATCTGAGTAAAGCCATGAAATTATGGAAGTACATAAATATAGAGAGAGCTACAAAGCTAATTTAGCAACGACCTAAATATGCATTCTCTATTCTCTTGCAGAATGTAAGATAGCAGTATGTATTTATAATTCTGATGCCGGGTCAGGAATTTATACATATTTATCTTGTGCTTCTGTAGCTAGGCAAAAAGCAATATTATAATTTTCTCCTTTGTCAAAAATCCACCATCAACAATTAGGTATTTGCAATGTCAATATCCAAATTGTCGTGAAGAAACACAGTTGCTAGAAGATGATGTGGAAGCTAAAGAATATGAAAGGGTAAATGATATATGCAAAAACTTCAAAGTTAAAACCAAATTGAAGACTTGTTTGTGCAACCACTGTGGAGAAGAAGGTCACCAAACCAAGCACTGTCCAACCATAATTCAATTTAAATGCTCTAATATTACTGAATGTTCAATGCCTAATTGCAACATTTATATGAATATGCACACTTCTAAAGCCAAAAACACGTATGGAAAATATTTCAGGAAATGTCCAGTGTGTCTTTCGTCTAAATGGACTGATTAGGTGTCATTATGTTTTAGTGTGACTAGCTGAATTTCAGGAATATGATGTACTTTTGTTTGAATTATTTTCTTTATGAACCGTAAAAATCTCAAAATAATTAACAAAAGTAACTACATTCATTGGAGTACCAATGACCACTCGATAAAAGACTAGACACTATAAAATCATCCTACTATTCTCCTATTATGGATGACCACACGATAAAAGACAAGACACTGCAAAAATCAGCCTAGCATGTCTCCTATTGTGAATGACCACACGATAAAAGACTAGACACTGCAAAAATCAGCCTACCATGTCTCATATTGTGAATTGCCACACGATAAAAGACTAGACCCTGCAAAAATCAGCCTACCATGTCTCAAATTCTGAATGACCACACGATAAAAGACTAGACCCTGCAAAAATCAGCCTTGGATGTGTACTATTGTTATTTTCGATGTTCACCTTATGAGTCATTTTTTCCCCTTTCATGTTCAAAGTGTTGGCAACCATTTCGAAGGTCTATCGCTATAAATGCAATACTCCTCGATCAATATAACACACAATAAAATATCAACTTCTCATACCCATCTACTCCTTTGATTTTTATCTTTCCTATTTTACAATCTTCACTATTCGCAGTACTAATGGTTATTTATACTGATGAACAAGATCAAAATCTTGTCTTGTCTTACTATTATGCTACACAACTGCATCCCGTCGGAGTTCAATTGTCAGTAGCGTCATTCTGGACCCAGGTGCTACAAATGCTTAATGAGATTGATGGGAACCCAAACAATCGTTCTATTGCCTCGATCAGAAGTCGGTTCTCCATTATCAAAATAAATGTCCAAAGGTTAGTGCAAATACAAATACCACTATATCGAACAATGGCGTCATGGATGACAGACCAAATGATTGTAAGTGTTTACCATTTAATTGGATTTTATTATAAACATTATTTTCCAATAATACACTTATTGAATATATTTTTGGTTTTTTATTGTAGTTGGAAGCTTCCTGTATTGTATATCTTGCACAACATGGAGGGGAATTCCTTTGTAATCATTGCTACTCAACGATAATAGACATTTTTCCTCATTGAACCCGGCACAGTTAGCACGAGAACCAACTCCTTCTAATTCCTACAACGAGGAATAACATGTTTGATTATAGGTTTTGTGGGTATATCTCTTTGTAAACCCTCACGAGACAAAACTCGTCCATTAGGGCCACCTTGTGGTTTAAAGGCTTGTTACACGTGCTAAGTGCAACCACGAATCCTGCGTAAAAGAGATATCTTAACATCTAGTGATGTAATGCTGTTTTCAATAATTGATATTGGTTATTTATGCTACTTTCGTTATTCTATTCATTGTAAAATAGATTACGTCGGTTGAAGAACAAATAACGAAAGAAAATTATAATACTTAATTAAAACCCTAATTCACTTTAGTAGGAAACACGAGTATACTTAGCATGTGTAACAATCCTTTAAACCACCAAACGACTCAGGTGGACGAGTTGTGTCTCGTGAGGGTTTGCAAAGAGATGTACCCACAAAACCTATTATAATCAAACTTAGTCTTCATTGGAATCAACTTCAAATGTATGGTTTTTCATGAATGTAAGTAGACCAGGAAACTTTGATACAAATTGTTTGCCTCTTTATTCATTGTACGTCACTTTTGCTAGTCTCTCTACAATATTCAAACATTAAAATTAGTAAAATTCTAGTTGAAAGAAACATAAAGTAATATTTGAGTAAGTCAAAATAAAAGAAAATAAATTACTAGTCGATCATGGGTCATTTCTTCACGACAGTTGCAGTTGTTATAAATAGTTGATTGGAGGACGATAAAATGCGTAATCTCTTCTTGTATTATAACATGTCTATCCCTTATGTTATCCAGTGTTATTTGTCGAGAATTGACAAAGTCAATTTTCTAGTAACGCCATACTAGGTTTCAGAAGGCTTCATATGGTAAAGCTCATTGTTGAACGGCAGAACGAGATTGTTGGGTGATCCAAGTTTTGCAGATAACTAAATCTTCTTCCGCATCAAACTTAGCCATAAATTTTTTGCAGATGTTGTTTTTAACTAAAAGTGAAGTGGATGTGAAGAAAAATTGGATGTTTGGTGTTGAATAAATAAAGAAGATGTGAAGAGTTGAGTGAAGAAGATGTGAATTTATAGGGACATTTGGAAAGGAGCCTTTGCAAAAGTTGATTTTTTGAAAAACATATACGTTGAGGTCTAATGACTTATATAATAGAGTCGTTAATATTCGATCAACCACAATCAAACCTAAATAAATAAAATTAAGTCGACCTTTACATTTATTCAAACTTAAAACTTCTAAATGATAAAGAAACTATCTTTCATTTAAGGTTCGTTCAATTCTACACTTTCATATCCATCAAAATTTTCGTCTTCGTCTTCATCTTCATCGGGATCGGCGTATTCTTGCTCTGTGTATCCATCTTCATAAGCAGGTTCACCTATGTTCTCAAACCCTTATGGAACATGTTCATAATATTGAGGTCCACTATCGTTTGTACCTTGACTATAATAATCAAATACACCTTCTTCAGTTTGAGCAGGATATTCTTCTTCTTCTAATGAGTCTGTATCATCAGATTCTTCTTGTGATGAAGGTATTTGTACATATTCCAAATCCGATCCCTCCAAACTTGAACCTTTATCTGGTTGTGCTGTGTTTACTACTCCTCTACCAGGACGCAATCTAATGTGCTTAACAAGATCACTCCTTAATTTTATGTGCAATTGAAGGTTTTTAAGACTTGCAACAAAAACATGACGATTATCAATAGGCTTCGGCATTGGAACAGGAACAATTGCAGCCCATTCCCTATCCCGATGTTCATGCTTAATAAGCATGTTGTGCAAAATAAGACAACATTTCATTATTAGGTTCAAGTCAGTGTCTTTCCAATACTTACATGGCGATCCGACAATTCTAAATTTCCCTTTTAGCACTCCAAAGGCACACTCAACATCCTTCCTTTTAGCCATTTGATACCTGTTGAATCTTAGCAAGTCTGGATAACCCAATGTTCGGGTGTAAGCTTATACAATACTTGTCAATTTTGGGTAGATGTCGTCATCTAAGAAATAACCTATTTTGTACTGGTGCCCGTTAATGACATAATTACATGGAGGGGTTATACCCTTGAGCATTTTATCAAAAAGAGATGAGTGTGCCAACACATTCAAGTCGTTAGTTGCCCCGGGCATTCCAAAAAGGCATGCCAAAACCATAAATCATATGATGCCACCGCCTCTAACACCACAGAGCTGTACTTTTCTTTACCTTGATATGTTCCTTGCCAAGCTATCAGGCAATTCTTCCATGGCCATTGCATACAAACAATACTACATAGCATTCTAGGAAATCCTCGCTCGACATTCTCAGCTAACAACCTCCTCACATCTTCAGGAGTAGGTTCGCACAAGTACCTTGGTCCAAAATGGTGGCATATTATGTTGCAAAATCTCTTCACATAATAGTATGTTGCTGTGGCTCCTATACGAGTGTAGTCATCGATAGTATCGACGACTATATTTTTGCACAAAATTTTCATCACGGCTAGTAATTTCATATGTGGAGAATGCCCCATTATACCAGTTGCATCCGGACGTTGATGTCATTCCATTCTTCGTCCACTTCAAGTAATTTTCCTAACAATTTCTCGAATAATACTTCATCCATGCCTAGACGTTGTTTGAATTGTCTTGAAGTATAACCAGTTCCGGGAGTGAAATAATCATTCATCTTTTTCCCATCATGCCACACTCTATCTAGGGTAAGTCGGGATCGTGTCTATACTTCCCTAGGCACCGGTTGACGAATAATACGCCTACGAACATCCAATGGCATTAGCCGAAACAACATAGCTATTTTTTCTTCATCACTTGAAGTATCCAAATCATTTTTATATGTATGTCTCATATAAGCACGCATGATAATCATATTGTACCTTTGCAAAAACAATTTCAATTTCAATTTCAATTTTTCAATACCCTACTTCAAATTGGGCTCAATCAATATTCAACACCAATAAAATAGTAACAATTTCATTTCAAAAAGGAATTTCATCAACAATACATCACAAAACAAGTAATAATCATGGATTTCATACTTTATATATGTTCTAATGTTGTTATTGAGTTATCTACAATGTAAATGATCAATAAAACATCAACAATTTTATGATTATAAAAAAAATTGGATTTAGAACCCTAATGGTAGAGTAACTTACCTTTGATCATTTTGTGGATGAAAATCGAAATTGAAACATGCAATAAAATCACCAATGAGTGTGGAGCAAACCCTTTAAATTTTACGCAAAAACTCGACCTATAACACCTTTAAGATCAAAAGGGGGTAAAAAAAGGTTTGAGAGGGAAGGAGAAAAAAAAGATTTGAAAGTGTAGAATGAGGAGAAACTCGGGGGTTTCTCTGTATAGAAAAGTTATATGGTATCTGTATCGCACTATGCTGACGGATACCAAGTATCCGTCTCAACAAGCCAAGCCATAGATTTCACCCATAGTGGGACTTTTTGGATCCATTTATGGCTTGGCTATAATTAAGCTATAGCCAAGCCACAGCCCAAACCATAGTGCTTCGCCTAACTATCCTAAAACCTCTTTCTTCTTCATCTTCTTTGTTGATCCTTCCCAACACCACCGCCTCCAATTTTTTTGATAATTTAAACTAAAATAAAGACGATTTATCCCTGCACAAACCAATTATAACTCAAATATACCGAAGTATCAAAAATAGGTTTTAGTTGGTATATGAATTTCTTGAGTAGTATGACCTTTAGAATCCATGGAAACTCTAGAAATCAACTCTTGTTGGTGTCCAGGGAGGAACAAATCTACTCCAACGGTTCATCTTCAAACATTTTGTCACGTCCCATTACCAAAATAGTTGCATCAGCTTGACGAGCAGCATTCTCGGTAGCACCAAATTAGTATTTCCCTTTAGTCCTTTACAACCACATTAGCACAACCTGATTCATGAATGGTTTTAACATGTTCAGGCATATACCTTGTAATGGCGTAGTGTATCCACATGCAATATATACCTTCATCAGAACAATAACCTCAATCAATTAATCAAAATGCAAAACAACAAAACAACCAAATTTTTTATGAGCTTGATTATGTATCGACATTGTTCTTACCGGCATAACTTATGATCCTTGTTACAGTAACATCTGGGGGAAATGAAATTACAGAGTCCATTTATCCCAAACTCTGGATGTGTATATGTTGTGAAATTGCAGGGAAGATTAAGCAAAGGAATTAAACATAATAGGAATAATGCCTCTGTCAAACACCTTATTGTCGCCTACCAATTATTTTTGAAATTGTCACAACTAGTTATCTCCAAAATCATCAGTTCAGTTGCAGACAGAATGGGCTATAAGTGGCTCAATTCAATCAAATATACATGCCTTCTTCCCTGATTTATAACTTTAAAAATCGAGAGTGAGAAAACCCAAGTCTCTTAAACCTTGACTAACTCTAATTGCTCATCAATCTATACCATTCATCACCAAATATATAAGGGATAATTAGACTTTGGTACTCAGGTTTTGACCGGATTTAGCGTTTGGTCTAACGTTTGTCCAACGTTAGTGTTTGGTACCTGGACTAACGGTAAACCGTAGTTGACTAGGTTAAGTCTAATTTTAATCATTAATTTTATGTTATTTCATTTGAACCGTTGATCTTAATGACATGTGGACGTCCATATGAAATAAGATCAACGGTCCACATGTCATTAAGATCAACGATTCAAATGAAATAACATAAAATTAATGATTTTGCTAAATTAAAATTAGACTTAACCTAGTCAACTACGGTTTACCGTTAGTACAGGTACCAAACATTAACGTTGGACAAATGTTAGACCAAACACTAAATCTGGTCAAAACCTGAGTACCAAAGTCTAATTAACCCAATATATAACATCAAGCTCCATTATCTTCCCCATTTTCTCAGCCAAATCATTTAATCAAAAACTCCCAACAACTCTGTTTTATGTTTGTTTCCTTATTAGCTTCATAAGTCTGTCCTAACCTTTTGAGAACAACCGTTGGACGCATGGCTTGCCTGTGCGAACCATAGGCACAAGGTGAAGGATCTATGGAAGATGAGAGGTGATGAAATGTTATATTTTTGTTTAGCTTTTTAAATACGATGGAAAACCATAGGTTTTTAGGTTAATACAAGTTCCAAAAGTGGGCCATTTTTCTGACTTAACGTCTAAATTAACAGATTAGGGTTCCGGAAATAAACTTTTATAAAACCGGGGCCACAACTTAAGTGAATTTGTTTTTTGAGGAATGCTGTTAAAATTTCCTTTGAATTTAAAAACCACTAATCTCGCATATTTGCAATTAAAGCATAATGATTTTTAGAATAAATCAACCAATAACAAGAGAGGTATAAATGGATGCACGAATTTAGATTGGGTGGGTAGGTGTTGTCTCATCCACCAATATCCACTAAAATGGCGGATTTTAGAGATGTATCCGTGTCCATCCCGCCAAAATGCATGTTGGATCGGTGAAATCCACGTATCTGGATATTTTGGTCACCCCTAGTTAGGGGTGTACATGATACAGTTTGGTACGGTTTTGGATGAAACCAAAACCAAAACCATGAGTAGCGATTTTAAGTTTTTGAAACCGTGCCGAACCATTTCATAAACGGTTTGGTACAAAACCGAACCGAAACGGTTTGGTGTAAAACCATTGGTTTTCAAAAATAAAACTAATATTAGTATTAGTACACATGAGTCATAATAACCGTCTATGATCCATGCCTCGTACACGGTTAGAAAAATTTGTTGTAGTGTACACTTCTTAATGAGTATCTACATGACATTTCATTAATGCTATCACTTGTAAACAAACAATTAAAGGATGAAATTTTTTCTGTTTATAGAGGGTGGAGTTAATTTTGTTTGACTAAATTCAGTATTATCTTGTTCGGAATTAAACTTCCATGGTACAACTAATAAAGAGTAAAATGAAGGGAGTGGAATAAATTAGGTTATGCCATATTCTAATGGTCATAAATGAAATAATCTAATGAGTAACATTAATGATTTCATCAACGGTTTTTCGGTTTAGTTTTATGCTAAACCAGAACCATACTAAGATCAACGGTTTTCACAAAACTAAAACTATACCAAACCATTAGATAGATGGTACAGTTCGGTTTAGACTTAAACGACATGATACAATACGGTTTTACGATTTGTACCATACCATATACAGCCCAACCCTAGTTATATCCATCGGTCCCTTGCCCCTTTCCCTCTTTCAGAGTCTTCCCTTTGCCCGTTAGTTTACTTACTGATTACACACCATTGTATTTATGTCTAAAAACTATACTAAAACGTACATAGAGAGTCAGCTTTATGAAGTCCGATCCGTGTAACCGAGACATCATTAATGAACCAGTTTCTTACTTTCTTCAACAACTTCTAATATCCCTTTCACTCTTTCGTCAAAATTTCTCAACATTTTGATTTGGTGTTGTTTTCTTATAAAATTGTTGTCTATATTTTCCAGATGATTCGCAGTTCTTAACCTGCAGGCATATGATTATTAAAAGCTAAACACTATCGAGTAAGTTCATTTTGACTGTCTTAAATCTTTTCTTTTGAACATCATGTTAATTCTACTAACCTAGGTTTTAACTCACCATGACTAAAGCTGAATACATTTACTTCCCTCTTACAAAAATCACCTGTGAAATTTGTAGATCTAGGGCTTCGGCTGTGTTTACTGGTATACATCTAAAACTTAGTATCTCCTCTTTGTCCACAATGTCTATTAGACCTACTGTCCCACATTTCCACGGGATTAAGAGTTTAACCCCATAGTTTCCCTTGTTGTACCTGAAATTCTGTCAACTAGTTCTTCGTCTGGTTTCAATGTTCACATCTTTTCCTACTATGAGAGTAAACCTATTATTTTTCAAGTATGGCAATTAAGCATAACTCTTGATCGAAAACTTCTTTTGTCTTTTGTATTAGAACTTTGCATAGAATTATGCCACGGGCCAAAGACATAGGGTGGCAACATGGGACAATGGTAGGAGAACACCGGCACCATGTGAAGTGTAATTACTGTCATAGGACCATGATTGGAGGTGTTACTCGATTCAAAAAGCACTTAGCGAGTACTAGGGGGGAAATTAAAGGATGTGAGGCTGTCCCAAAGGAAGTTAGACAGCTCATTGAAGAACACTTGGCTACTAGGAAAATGAGAAAACCAGTGGAAAAGAAGCGGAAGAAGGTAAACCCTGAAGTTGTGAGAGAACATTCGTCCGAAGATAAGGATACAGAATCAGATCAAGGAACGGCAGATGTTAAACTGGAGACACTGAAGACGCCGCATGACTCAGAAGAAACCTGCCAACTGAAAACCAATGGTTTATTACATCCTTATACTCTTGATTTCTTGTTATGCTTTGCTATTACTGCTACATTAAGTGGTTTACTCTTTCACGTATTTTACTAATATTCTGTTTTATGTTTCATATGACTAATAACTCAGACCCTCAACAGCACATGGTGGAGCCTCAGGAAATCCTTGACACCTTATCAGTTGTTCACCACAAGAATGAGCAAGTTAGTTATGTTGTCATTGCATTTTTCATGTTCCTCCTTTGGTTTGTTCTATAAAACTCCATTTTTCTCTCAAGTATTTCTAGTTATGTTGTCTTTGCATTTTTTATGTCCCTCCTTTGGTTTGTTCTATAAAACTCCATTTTCCTCTCAAGTATTTCCATATCAGTTCATCTTGTTCTGGTCTACGGTTTTCTCAGCAAGTACGTTATTCATACGTTGTGGTTTTCTGTATGTTCCTTATTTTCAAATTGCAATTGTCTACAGGGTTTGGCACCTCCTAGAGCTACTGATCCTGGTTGGGCCCATGGAAAAATGATAAATGAAGACCGGCAGAAGATTAAGTGCATCTATTGTGACAAGGTAATCCTTGGGGGTGGAATTTCCAGACTAAAGCAACATTTAGCTGGATATAGAGGAAATATTGCCCCATGCGAGAATGTTCCTGAAGATGTTAGAATAAAAATGCAGCAGCATTTAGGCAGTAACGGGTTAGAACGGCAAAAGAAGCAGAATAAATTAGAAGACACTGGTTGGGCTCATGGAACAGAAAATGAGAATCAGGAAAAGACCAAGTGTGAATGGTGTAACAGGGTAATAGATGAGGGTGGAATTTCTACACTGAAGCGACATTTAGCTGGGTTAAATGGAAATATCCCCCCATGTGAGAATGTGCCCAAAGATGTTAGAGAAAAATTGTTGCAGAGTTTAAGCTGTAAAGGAAGGCCAAAGAAGCAGAAGGCTATTAAGATCACAGATACTTTGATCCCAAGCTCGCAAGGCATGGCAGAAGAAAGTAGCGGTAGTTTGGATACGAGTCCTAAGGTTATGCAGACACGAGCTAATAATGGTAGAAGCAATTCAAAGAAGGTGAAGGAAGGAACTCGGTGTAGGAAGAGTAAGCAAAAGGAGGAACTTATTTTAGTTGCTACTCCTATAACTCAGCGCCCTCTGCATCTGACTTCTGCTTCCAAAGAAAGCATAGATGAAGCAGATAGGGCTGTTGCTAAGTTTATGTATGATGCAGGGTTACCATTCAGTGCAGCAAATTCATTGTATTTTCTACAGATGGCTGATTCGATTGCAGCAGCAGGTCCTGGATATAAAATGCCTTCATATCAATCTTTGAGGGGTATGTTACTGAGTGAGAGTGTGAAAGAAGCAGGAGGGCTCTGCGAGGAACTAAGAAAATCATGGGAGTTGACTGGGTGTTCAGTGATGGCAGATTGGTCAAAAGACAGAACAGGACGTTTGGTTGTTAAAATTTTTGTTTACTGTTCCAAGGGTACCATGTTTCTTAAAGCTTTTGATGCATCACAGATCTCAGAATCTCCTCTGGCACTTTTGGATCTATTCGATACTGTTGTTCAAGATGTGGGACCTAAGAATATTGTAAATTTTGTGACTGACACTACACCCAACTTCAAAGCAGCTGCAAAAATGTTAGTCGACAGATATAAGACCTTCTTCTGGAGTGCCTGTGCTGTGCAATGTATTGATTTAATGCTTGAGGAATTGGGTAAAATGGAAAACGTAAAAGAAATATTTGTGAAAGCCAAAAGGATAAGCCAATTCATTTATAATAACTCGTGGGTATACAATTTAATGAAGAAAAAAACTGGTGGAGGAGATATAGTTAGGCGTTCCATTACAAAGTCTACAACTAACTTTTTAACACTGGAAAATGTCACGTGCCTGAAGGAACCTCTACATCAGATGTTTACTAGTAAGACTTGGATACAGTCATCATTCTATAATGAAAGGGGAGGAATCGACGTGTCTAAAGTTATTTTAGACCCACTATTTTGGACAGTATGTGATGAAATTTTGATGGTAGCAAAACCTCTTCTTGCCATTTTGAATTTACTTGATAGTGAAGAGAGGTCATCAATGGGGTACATATATGACGCCATTGAAAATGCAAGAAACGGTATCATAGTAGCCTTTAACAATAAAGAAGCTGACTGTTCGTCGTACTTGAAAGTGGTCGATCATATTTGGGAAGAGGAACTCCATAGCCCTCTTCATGCAGCTGGATACTATCTTAATCCTTCGATATTCTACAACCCTAGTTTCTCCAACAGCAAGGTGATGCGGAAGGGTTTACTTGACTGCATTGAGACCCTAGAGACTGACCCATCCGCACAAGATATACTTATAAAACACATGAAATTTTATGAGGATGCTGAAGGGAGTTTCGGTAAACCCATGGCACGACAAACTCGAGAGTCATCGGCCCCAGGTGAGCTTTTAAGTTGTTGTTTTTTCCGTATGAACTACAGTGGGCTTAGTAATTAACTTGTCTTTCTGGTTTTTCAGCTACTTGGTGGTCCCTTTATGCAGCAGAATACCCAGATTTGCAACGTTTTGCTCTCAGGATCTTAAGTCAGACATGCAGTGTTGTCCGTTCTGGGAGGAACTGTTGCAGCATGTTAGATAATGTCCATTTCATGAAAAGGAATCGGCTGGAAGGAAAGAGGTTGACTGACCTAGTCTTTGTCCACTACAATCTACGGCTTCAAGCGAGGTAATTTATGCCCCTTTCAATGTGGAGAAAATGGGGACCTAGCTGTTCCCTGCCTTCATCTTAATTCAGAACCCCAAACCTTTTCCAAGTTGTTGACTAGACAAGATAGCTCAATCTTATTTGGGTATAAGACTAATGAAAACCAAATTTGTCATGAAATTTCTTAGGCAATCATCAGCTGGCAGAGAGGATTTATTGAGAGACAATCAAGATCCAACATGCTTGGAGGCAATGGATGACAATGCAGGAGATTGGATCGAGGACCCGGCTATTACTTTAATGAGTGAAGAATTTGGTTCAACGAGCTATGCAGATAAAGACAATGTTCAGATCACCCACAGCGTCAACATTGATGGTAATGATTATTTATGAGATCCTAGAATTTACCCTGTTAGAAAATTAATGTTTGTTGTTGTACCTTTCAAACATGGAAGTAGTTTTTGTTTCTGTATATATGTGTGCATGTATTTGGTGTGAAAACTGGTTGTGTATAGTAAAAGGAAGCATCAGCAGTAGATTGGAAATAACTCATGAAACCTTAATTCCAGATATTTGTAATCTGTAAGTTTAACATGTTTCTTCATGTGTAAGATTTAGCCTAGAAAGTCATTGGAGTATAAGTCTCGAAGTTGTTTTGACTATGTGACTGTGTCAATTAACACTCAGTTTCCTCCAAACTTCCTTGTCTCTTTCTGATAAACCAATTTTTCTCCATTGAAGAAACTGAAAAGGTCGCAACTTTCAAACTCCCTCTTCTCACCCTAGATGAGGGAATAAATATACCGTTATTAATACTTATTATGCCGTCAAAGTAAAAGTCAGACAAATGTTTTCACAGCAAAGGGAAAACTCAAACAAGTGTTTCCACAGCAAAAGGAAAACTACTACACATTGGTCAGCAAGAAATATACCTTTAAGGACAAGCACTATGGTGAGGTTCATTTCTTAATCATAGCTTAATTATATTTAAATCACTATGAGGTATAAAATTTGTTTAGCTTACTGAGACAGATATTCGGTTTCCATCAGAATAGTGTAAAACGAAAACTGGATATCTGTCTCTATAGGTTTTGTATACAGAGAACATGCGAGTTTCTCCTCATTCTACATTTCCAAAAAAAAATTCCTTTCTCCTCCACTCTCAAACCCCTTTTCCCCTTTTGATTTTCAAGGTGTTTTAGGCAAAGTTGTTGCGTGAAATCAAAAAGGTTTGCTCCATAATTATAGGTGATTCTATTGCATCTTTCAGTTTCGAATTATATCCACAAAATTATCAAAGGCAAGTTATTCTCCTATTAGAGTTTTAAATCCTAATTTTTTTTGATAATCATGAAATTGTTGATGTTTGATTGATCATTTAAATTCCATGGATAATAATTATATTATATGGACATGTACATAGTTAGAAATCCATGTTTAACTTGTTATTTGATGATTAATTTTTTTATTAAGGTGTGTTGAAAATGTGATGTTTATATATGAAAATGTGTTAAAGTGCAATGGTTTATGTGATGATCCAAGTGATGTCAATATGTTGAAACGTGATGATATATATACATATGTGTTATAGGGTTGAGAGGACGAATTTGTTAGCATTATAAAAAATAGATATCCAGTTTCGTCGTCGGATAATGATGATTATAAGTTTAAATGCCCCAAGGGAGTAGCTAGGGATAAGATAAGAGGTAGTACAAGCCATGTTACTGAATTGTATGGCATTATTGCTCTGAATCTCGGTGCTCAAGAAGTTGTCGATAATTTTGGGTTTGGATCAATGTTTAGAATAGATTATCCAAAAAGTAACGACAAGGCTTTTACTGCCGGTCTTAGCTAAAGGCGGTGGCATACCACCAATTTCCACTTCCCTACTCTTGAAGATAGGCTTTACGTCATTGTACTTCACAGGACTATCAGGTATACCTATTGACCGAGGAACCTGCATACCATTGTAAAATTTTAGCGCATAACAATGGTATGATCTTGCACCACAGTGGATCGATTGTTTGCCCCCTTTCGTAGGAAAGGAGATGAGGAAGAAAGGAAGCAAAAAGAGGGAGATGGTAAAGAAGAAGAAGAACTACGACAACGACAACGAATACGGCTCAATGCAGTAACTCCCGAAAACATGGTTGCTTTGAGAAAAAAACTTATCGTACGAAGCAGGATTATGAATAGTGTGATAAGATTGTTATTCGATCTAGACAATCCCAACCGAACGACATTGAGTGTCAAGAACAAATGGAAAGGTGGTTCATGGTGTGGATTATGGGTAATGTATTCTTCTCGAACCAAAACGATATGATCCATAGAAGCTGGCTAAGGGTATTTAGGGATTTGAATATAGTCAACATTTACGATTGGGGTTCAGCAATTTATGGTTGTATGTTATGAAGTTTGAGTAACGGAGTAACGCATGAGAAGGGTGGCCTTATGTTCTTTTGGTATCTATTAATGGTAAATATATTCACACCCACTTTTTTTTTTTGTAGAATGTTAGTCGTCAATAATATTTTTTAAATATTTTTGGTTGCGCAGCCTTGGTTTTGGACATATTTCAGATGTTTATATACCAACATAATTCTGTTGGGGCAGAAGATTATGATTCATGGTCGGCTGGTCGAATTTATGATAACACATAAAGAATGAGAGGAAGAGGTCAACAATTTGATACAGGTAGGTATTCAATTTCAATAGTTCGTAACTAAACACACAACTACGCTATCTTAGAGACAACATGGGAATCGCGGTTAGAAAGTCGATGGCGACATAACGAAGAGGTGATACATGCGAAACAAATTTCTGAAGGTCGTAAAGTGTTTTATGATCCATATGGCAATTCCACCTTGTACTTGGGAGAACGGTGTCTCAGACAAGTACATGGAATTTGGGTAATACTAGTAAATCCAACTGACACTACAATAGACATCAAAAATGACTAGTTGTACACCAACAATGCACATGATTCCTTAAACTACAGAGAGGTCCATATTATCCATTACTCAGAGTTTTGGAGTGAAAACTCTGTCGGAAGCTACTCCTCAATTTTTGAACATCAACGAAACATAAATGTGTATTCTTCACAAGATCCTAATGTTTTTCTTCGTCATCCACCAGGGATAACGAAATCTATATACACACAATAGTTGGTGCCTACGAAACATTATTTATTCCCAAAGCTAGAACATCCTTAACTCAGAGTTGTTAACGATACTTCCAGTGCGACCAGGAGACTCACTGGACATGAGTACATGAGTTTAGTTGACAGGCCTAAATATAATGTCAACTAGGGTACTTTTATGATGCTTGCTGCTATGAGTGCACTATCGCTTGACTATACAAGAGACTTGCAAAACCAACTTCATCCCAGAGAAGGCTTCACATCCTATATACCTTATGTCAGACCTTATGAATGACCTTATCAAGGTGGGTCTTCGTGGACTCAAAAGCATAGTAGTGTTGATCTTGATTCAGGAGGATTGTCTCGTTCTTATGTACCGAACAGTCAAGCTAAGCATCTTTACTATCCTCAAGAGGAGTCTCAATATCCCCCTTAAAGCAGAACAATATATCAAGAACATGGTTATGTACAATAAGAAGGACACCCAAGCCACCCATCATCTTCTTATGTTGTGGATGATGATCCTTTTTTGGGACAATGCCATGGTTGGGATCCTATACATTAGATTAAAATATTTGTTATTTTAGCTTTTTAGATTATGTAATTTAAAGACTTCAAACGAGCTAACGGTTTTACAATAGTTTGTTTAACATATAGTTTTTTAATTAAAAAAACTTTGGTTATTTATTTATTTAATGGATCTCATTCTTCAAATGAAATTATCTAAACATTGTATTTTATTTGAACGAAAACGGAATGAGTGAATGGTGATGTTGTGCTTGTTTATTGAGTAAATTGAATGAATGGGAGTTGTTTAAATTGATTGCAGGAAGGTAGATTTTTTTCTTAGAAATACCAATTTTACATATTGAAAACTTAATCTGAGATTTCACATGAAATGTTCAACGAATAGCCTGGATGAATTAATTGAGTGAATGGAGAAGATTAGGGATAGGTTTCGAATTTAAGAAGAGGCTGAAAAGAACAAGGATATATGCAGCTTGAGTTTAGGTATTATGGTTTCGATTGTGAATTTATTTTAGGCAAGTTTTCTTGCCGAGAAGGAGGAATAAAACGGATTGTTACATCATTAATCTCGCTGCCAACTATGGTCGTATGGCCATTTAAGGAAGGTTTAGAGGGATTTTTAGAAGTTAACACAAACACAGAACTAGTGATATGAATTGGGAAGAGTTTGAGACTGAGAAAATACTAGTTGAAGAAACTGTGAAGACATCTAGAAACATCATTGTAACCGTTGATTGTATGGTGTATGGTGTCGATTGAATGTATGTTTAGTGTTTGGATGGGATTTAATTTTCTGGAGTCTTTATTCGATTAGAATTTGTAGGAGGTGAAGAAATATAAAAGGAGATAAAGGGTTACAACAGAGAACCCTAGACCTCTCCTCGACTGTTTCCAACATCAACAAAGAGGAGCCTTTGCTCTTCTCCAAAAGTCAATTCCACTTCAAACACCTCCATCAGGTCATGTCCAACTACACTATACCACCAGTCATATTCGCATCCCATCTTCCCAGCACCAAGCACCAGCACCTCTAGTCCATCTACCACACCACCATTGAACATTGCCATATCACCTGTTGTTGGGTTTTCTTAATTGGATTTGAATCCTCGCATTCTATTTGTTTGATTTATATTAACATGAACTCCATTATTTGTAGCTAATTATTTTTATTGATTAAGGATGAGTTCTATGTACTAGACATTTTGCTTAATTAGTTATATCGATTTATTTGGAGTTTTCATCATTAATCGATTAAGTTTACTATAACTAATGTTTATGGATAATTCTTACATTTTTTGGGGTGCGCGCTAATTTAATATATCAATTATTCTATTACTAGTAGAGAGTGGTGAAATAAGTGTAATAGTCAAATAGCTCTCTATATAAGTAGAAATCGCGAGACCTTGCAGAGGGATTCTGTGGAGCAATTACGTGTGAAGACAACACTAGTAAGCAGATCGAGTTTATGAGTTTGATGCAAGGATCAACCTAAATTCATAAACCCTAATGCATTCGATTGGGTTACACCTTGAGAACTTATTCTTGGTGGCTCAGAAGGACAGAATCTGATAGTCGGGTGCTTTCGTATCCAGTGATAAAAGGAGTTTTGAGGATATCAGAGCTTATTGTTGTTCTACGGTTGGTGACGAATGATTCTAACGAAAAATAGATAAGTATATTACTCGAGTTAACGTTTGTTAATGGCGAACGACTCCTTAATCATCTTTCTTTCTTATTATTTTCTTTCTAATTCTTTTTAGTTAATTAATTAACAAACCCCCTTAATATTTATTTTTATTCTAGTTTTGTTAATCCAAATAACATCTCAATTACACAGCTCTCTGTGGGAACAATCCTTACTACCATTATATTACTAGTTAATTAGTGGAAAATATATTAATTAATATGTTTGACTTACGACACGCATCAATGATATGTTTTTATGGTCATTGTTTTGAGAGAGTGGTGCGTCCTACAATTCAGACTACAAGATGAGGTTAGTTCGCATTTCTGATGTCACCATCATAATTGATAGAATTAGCACTTAAGAGAACAAACAGTGTTGAAGGGGTGCGAGGTTGAGTAGCTCATCATTCTATCCGGAGTTTGTGAAGATGAAACACTCTAAACGGAAAAATATATATTAAAAGTTTGGTGCCTCACTCTCATTGTTTTACGTGTAGTCTCCACTAATGAAAGATTAGTTCTTTAATGTTGCACTCCTTATGCACCTGATTTGCCACCGGCATGGTTAAGCTCATCAAGATATCTCTCTCAATGACTAAGAAGCCCGAATGTCGTTCTCTAGGACTTCTAAGTTCAGTTATTTGGTAAGAAATTCGTATGTAAACTTATCTAAAAGTATACTACGTGACTCTAAAATTTCTATAAATTGGAGGTTCAAGAAAATATATACAAAAGTCTAAAAAAAAAATTACCTACAGAAGTAAAACCTAACTAAAAACTAAAAACTTTATATGTTAAATACTCCCTCGCACTTAAACTTTACATTAACCTCAACTTTCAAAACCGAAATTTCTGATTTCTGACGCAACAACATATTAACCTCGAAAACTGTACATATTGGTAAGGAATTTGGCATAACATCCTTGAAGAGAATTGTTCACCTGTGACTTTTCTATAACGTGTCAAAAGAAAATAGTGTTTCGATAAACAGTCTGACAGTTATGGTCTTCAGAATAACCCGTACTCTGAAGAAAAAAAAGCTGGAAAGATCCGGAACTCAACTTAACTTCGTACGTTATGTTTTCAATGAATACGTACTTGCATGAACAATAGATAAAAATTGAATAAGCCAATTCTTGTAGTTACTAACCTTGAACTGAAGGATAATGTCTTTTTTTTTCTTCAATACGTAATCAGGCCTTCAAGAGTAACTAGAGCAAGTCTGAACATTCTATGTTCCTAGTCTAACCTAACGAAGTTGACTTTAGTAATCTACTCAAGAAACGTTGAGTTGTGGAACCAAACTTGACATACCAATGCTTGGTGGGTTCAACCGAGCAGTTGTCTAATGGTTTGTATTTTTGTAAGTACATAATTAAATAAAAAATAAAATAAAGATACGATTTTTTAAAAAAAAATTGATTAACTTTTGAAAAATAAATGTGGATATACACCTTTGGTAAGTATAAATTATATGTGGTTGCATAATAGTTCAGATACTCATAATCAAAAGTAGATACCTTTATATCCGAATTCATATCCTATTAGTTGCATTTTCAGATAAAAATAAGGATATTCGAATCCGATTTATATTTCCATATAATATTTAATATTTTGAATGTCAATTTGGACGGATTCAGAGTTTGTAGACATCCATTGACACCCTTAGACGTAACTATTGAGAATACATCTCAACCACCACTTACAAATGAAAACTTCCATGTACAACCGTCAGAAGTAACTTTGAGAATGCTCCTCAACTACCACTTATAACAAAATTTTCATTATAATATAGAAAATATATGCTTTCAAATGATTTACTTGATCCATTTTTCATTTTGTGTATTTTAGGTCATACTACTGGTAATACTGTCAATAAAGTTTCTAATATCGATTTATTTTGAGAATTTTCAGTTGCTAATACTTTACATGATCCATTTGTTATTTTGTGTATTTTAGATTATACCAATGGTAATACTTTAATGAGGTTTCTAGTATCGATTTATTTTGAGAATTTTCAGTAACTAACCTTTAAAAACTGAGACTTTCTTATATTTTCATACAAGCAGTTGTGGAATTCAAAAGTTCCTATGAAGATTCATTTTTGGTATGGATTCTTCGTAATCATGGTGTACTAAATCTAGATATTCTTTTAAAGGTTGGGGTTCAAAACGCTAACTACCTGTTTTGTGGAGTTGGCATTATAAATAATGAGATTTGTTTTTCCATTGCAACTATATTTTCAGGCTATGGGTTTATTTCCTAGATAGTTTTGGTTTTACATTGGTGGTAGTTGATTAAGTTAGAAAGACATTATAGGAGTGAGGTAAAAAGAAGAGTAATAGCAGTATCAAGAAGATTTGGAACCTCCCTCCCTTTGTTATTTGGTGGAAATTATGGAGATAAAAAAATGCGGGCTTTACAACAACAAATGGATATGCATTCAGCAGCTTATCATTGCTATGAAGTGTACCTTGTTTCATTGGGCTAATAATACAAATATTTTCAATGAGTTATCTCTTTCAACACTGATTTGAAATTGGGATGTGGTAACTCACATATCCTCTTAATTCTGTATAATGTTTTTACTATTATTTCAGTGACCTTTTTTTAATAAGATTCATCATTTTCTCGTTAAAAAATATATTTTAAAATAATTATGTTGGGGAGAATAAAAGTTTAAATTATTTTTTGTGTCCTTGGTGTGATTTGAACTTGGGACCTAAAAATCACTACGGTCGCTAGTTTATTTTCACTTCGGCAAATGAAATGAAACGCGCGAAGAAAAAAATCCACTTTAAAATAGAATTCTCGTAATTCTAAATATTGCCGTTTGACACATTTTTATATAAGGGAAAAGACTTAGACAGTTTTCAGTATCGCTTAAACATGTACGTGATATGGATCGGGCCAGGTCATGGGTGTGGTGGGATCACCAAGATCTTTTGAATATTTTTTAAATTTTTTTTTTTTCTTTCGACTTTAATTTTTTTAATCTTTTCTTAACTTATGAGGAAGGTGAATGACGAAACATAAAATATTTAAAAAAAAAATCAACAATATTATGGGTATTAATGCCAAAATATTTTATACCTATTTTCTGATTACTTGCTGGTTTCATTTCGCACTATAATGTTTCCCTTAATTAGTACGTTGATTTCACTACATTTTTTTGCCGATAAAAAATAGACTCGAGCTCATTTCTTCTCATCTTAAAGCTCCCTACTATCCCATGGTATTTTTCTACTCCTTTTTTCTGTAAGTTACCAAAATTATCTCCCACATGTGGCACGTGGTTGGAGCCAAAGTAACGTACAAAGCTACTACAACATGCACCACAACCATTTCATATTTATTTTACTTATTTAACTAGGGATAATATGATAAATGTGTTTGTATCTCTTCCCTATAAAAGGAAATAGATTAGGTTAGAAGAGGTGATCTTTTACTTTTATCTGCTTCAGACACAATCAGATCTGGGGAGCTCCTCTTTAATGGAAACTCTTATTACAGACAATTAATAAAATTACTAACCCGTGGACGTAGGTCTGAGTATGACGCACCACATTAAATCAGGTGTACATTTCAGTATCTCTTACCTATTTCATTTTATATCTCATTTGATAACAACATATTACATTGGGTTGTACGGCTAGAAAATAGTAGCTACAGTTATATTTTGTTTCTACAATAAGCTGTTGATTAATTCGTTTGAGTGGGTAATATCTATTATGTTATACAGTGATTGCATCGGATAGTTCCATCGTGGACACAACTACATTGTTGGGCCAGTAGCATCACCCAATTTCTCTCTCTATATTCTTTCAAACTAGTAGATTTTTGCAATAAATAAGCCCGCATTGGCTGATTTGGGAAGAGTCCTCTCTAGCATGAATCATGACCCAGTCATCACAGGAACTGAGGATGATCTGGTCCTCCTTCTAGAGTCAAAAGACAGCGAGAGACGACTACAAGTCGAGAGGAAGTGATATAATTCTATTGGGAGAAACTTCTTAACTCGAACAAATTGGTTGACGAGTCTCACAACCTCCAGACGTGTTAAAGCAGCCCTAGACGGCTTAATTACAACTAAGACCAAGTTCATACTTCATTAGCTAATTAAGAGTTAAAACCGCGTTCCTTATTTCCTAACTTCTTCAGTATCCAATTTCCACAAGTAATTCAAACCCTGACTATAGGGCTAATTCATACGTAAACAAAAGGACTGAAACGCTTCATAAGGCAAAAATTCTTCAGAAGAACACTCGACAATGGACATTGTCTGCTATAATTCTTCTACTCATTATCATCTTGATCATCGTCCTCCCAATTGTTACAAGAAATAACCACATACATGTGTCGTTCTTTCCTTATTTTTTCTGGTGTGTTTTTGTTTGTTTGACACTTTCTGCAGCTGATGATATAGTTTGACATATGGGTTCTGTTATCTTCTGTATTTTTTTTTAAAGCATAAAATTCATTAAACTACTAACAAGCTATTATATGAGGTTAAGTGGTATCCAAATATTCATTGATTACAATTTGGTCGGTAAATTTCGAGTCTTCAGCAGTATGATGGTGGAGCAGAATATGAGCAGCAGTCCTCGGATCTGAATTGTATCGGGGGAGATATTGAAAATGGTGAGGTGAATATAGTTTAGGGTTTCAAAGGTCGATAGACCCTCGTTCAATGCTTTCCACAAAAAAAGTTGTACTGTGCCCAAAACAGATTGATTGTTGTTAATAAGTTTTGATATAGTTGATCTGAGGTGCTACGAAAATATCTAAGTCCAAATTTTGTGGTGTACTGCGAGTCCGCTACGTGTCTCTTTTTTTTTTCTGCTTAGTCCATAGTGATTCTTTTGATTGATTCTTTTGATTTAAACATTTAGATGTATACAACCTACTTTGATTACAACCTACTTTGATTACAACAAGTAATGAAAAATGTGCTTTACATGATAGCATTTATAGAAACAAAAGAAACAAATAATACCTAGTAATATAAAATGTGCTTTATAGGATAGCACTTACAAAACTAAAGAAGCAAATAGTACTTACAAGAATTACTGTTAAGGGTTTAATTAAAGAGAATTTATTTTGAGTTATTTACCGGGGCTGCTAAATATGTCTAGCGCTCTTGGATCATCATTATTGTGTGATTTAGGATGGTGGGGCAGTTAGGATTAAGCATGTGATAAAAGGTCAATTGATGGGGACTCATATGAAGAAAACTTGCAATATTCGAATTAGCTTACAAAAACCAGTTACTATAGCTTTGTAGGCGACCGCGAGAAGAAAAAAAAAACAGAAGTTTAAAAATTAGATGACTCATAAACTAAACCAACATTTGGAAATAAGGAGACCTACAGTGACTTCGGTGACAGGCATCACTTGAACGACTAAACCGGAAAACATCCACTGATCAGTTAAAGTGCAATCGATCAATCCAATTAGAAGAAATCATAAACACCCATTGATCTGTTAAAGTTCAATCAACCAAATCCAAATAGAAGAAAACATGGATTTCCATTAAAAACTGCCGAACAGAAGGATACAACAGCAAAAAACGCATTACTGACTTTGATCAAGATTAGACACTGATTTCGTATGAGATACCAAGACACCAAGACACCAAATCACAAGAAATAAGATATAAAGCAACAAACAGAGGCAAGAACAACGACGGATTAAATTAAAGTCCGGCTGACTAAATAGATCGAAATATTAAGATCAAAAAACGATTGAAGGGAACACTTACTGATGACGATGAAATAAGAGAAACAGAAAAGCAAACCCATATAGTAGAAGGTTTGTTAAAGTCTGCGGGCATCCAACTCAAAACTAATTGGCAATGAGTTGAGTGGTCCTTCCATATTATATTTTAAGTTTTTTATAGGGATATTAACAATGTGGGACTATTATCCTTCACACGCTCCTTCATGTGTAGGGCATTTTCTGTGGGCCTCTAACACGTGGATCATTGTATGTACGGGTAGCCGTTGGGCTAACTCTCGTACGGGTCTGGTTTTGATACAATGTTGAAGTCCATGGGCCTAACTAACCTCGAAAACCGACTTACAAGGTTAGGGTTGCCTAAGACTTATAAAGTGCAGGATCTTTAGTTTCCCAATAATGTGGGACTAATCTCAACACGCCCCTCACGTGTAGCCTTGTTGGGTCTAATATGTGGACAATCAATCGGGTGACGCGGAATACGTACGGTCATATAAGACTCGTCACAAATTGCCTGCTTTGATACCATGTTAAAGTCTGTAGGCATCCAACTCAAAATCAATTGACAATGAGTGAAGCGATATTTCCATATTATATTTTAAGCCCATTATAGAGATATTAACAATGTGAGACTATTATCCTTCACAAGGTTTAGGAACAAAAAACGAATACCTGAGATAATTTAGAGAAAGAATCCCCATTGACCTTTACCTTGGCCTAAAAGAGAACCCCATATCATCAAATCTTTGAATCCCCACCATCTTCATCACCGATCACACTTTTCCAAATTGTCTTTACAAGCGCAGGGTTTGTATGCCAGCCCCGAGAAGGATCGGCTAATCAGATTTCAGCGGAAGAGTAGTTAAAAATGAAGGGATCATCTTAATACGCAGATAATGTCAAGTTTATTTTTCTTCTGTATCTAAATACAAAATTTATGGTAGACATTTGAATTTTGTTCATTAAAATTTTTTGAAATGAAAGAAATGCTTAGTATGTTAATGCTTTCTCACTTGCTCACAAGCTCTACAATACCTCCTGCAGAATTAGGTAACTGGGATAGTGGGATATGTGGAATGCAGATTAACATTAGGGTTTTCACCAGACCTAAGTTCAATCCAATCCATGTCAAGAAACAGCCTAGAGATAGTTAGAAGCGAAATTGTTGAAACTGTTGAAAGCTCGTTATATTTTTGGGATGATAAGAATTGTTTTAGGGTTATATATAAGAAAAAATAGAGTGATTGTGAAGTAATTTTTTTCCACCCTTTATCCATCTATTTTATGTGATGACCAATCTATCCTTAATTAATTAGTGTTAATATTGATTAATTAATTAGTTAATATTAATTATAGATTATATGTTAGAAAATAAAGAAGATCTAGATGATGATTTTGTACCGCCGATGTCCCAAAATTGGTAGATAATGTACTACATTATCTACCTATTATTCACTCTGAACTGAAATTTATTACAATCGGAAGTTTCAGTAAGATCAATTACTACCGATTGTAATGAATAAGTCCCAAATCGAAATTTTTTTCCTAGTCACCGATTTTATTGTTCGTCCATAATCGATAATTTAGTAACCTATTTATCTATCGATTACAGTATATGCCCCATACTGATTTTCCTACGCATGAACTCCTATAATCGGTAGTTTAGGGGATATTTTATCTACCGATAATATCAGTAGCCCCAAAAATATTTTCTCCAAGATTTTAAAGATTTCAAAAATGTTGAATTTGTCTATTATCATAATTGGTAGTTTGAGCGAATAATTTACCTACCGATTGTCATAGCAGCCTAAAAAATAAATTTGTCCAAAATTTGAAAATGTTAAATTTTTCTATTACCACAATTGGTAGTTTAGGCGAATCCTTTATCTACCGATTGTCATAACAGCACCAAAAATATTTGTCCAAATTTTGCAATTTTAGAATTTCTCTACTATCGTAATTAATCGGTAGTCACTGGTTTATATTATCTACCGATTATAATTTTATTTCCTCCAGAAGATTGAGTAAAATGAACCTTGTAGAATCGGTAGTATCTAGATAGGCTTTAGCTACCGATTATTATACTTTCTGACAAAAACAAGTAAAATTCCCAGAATCGGTAGATTAAGATAAACAATTACTTCCGATTACAACCAAACTCTGAAAATATATTTAAAATTTTTCCAGAATCGGTAGATAAAGTTAAACAATTACATCCGGTTACAACCAAACTCTGAGAATATATTTGAAAATTTTCCAGAACGGTAGATAAAGTTAAACAATTACATCCGATTACAACCAAACTTCGACAAAATATTTGAAAATTTCTCAGAATCGGTTGATAAAGTTAAACAATTACTTCCGATTACACTTTGGACTTAATGAACTCAAATCTTTTAACAAATGTGAATTCTTCTCCTTTTTCCTGATAGCAGTGCGTTTTTGCGAGATCCTCATACACAATCATAGGACAAAAATAACATAATTCATCAAGTTTACTACGTTATTATTGGAAGATCAAACAACTTAGCTTATGTGAAAGATACTTAAAATTGTTGGATCGACAAGCCTAAATGGATGGGGTTAAAGATCCGTTTTTGTATAGCTATATAATCAGCTATCCCTATTCGGATAAAATAGTACCTATCGTGAATTTGTTCAAGAGATCTTTTTTTTGGATTTCCATATTCTCGAACATATTAGATGTTGACCCTCCCCCAAAAGGTTTCAGGTTCAACCCTTCCATCTTTGACATCTTCACGTAGGGTTTTGTTATACCATGTTTTGGTTATAGCCAAATCTTCAGCTGAGTCAAATGTTACCATGCTTGTAAGTAGAGGTATGAAGTGAATTATAAAGAGGAGATGATCAAATGGAATTTTTTTTGTAGAGTGTATCAAACTAGGTGTGTGTGGTATTTGGTAGAGAAAATAGGTGTATTTATAGGATAATTTCAAAAACTAGCCGCTGATTGTACTTTCATTCTAAATAATTAAACAACTTCTTCAACTATCAATAGTCATAAAAGTAAACAATAATTGGTAGATAATAGCATAATATAACTACCGATTACAACTATTACTCAAACACAACAACCCATTTTACCCTACACGGAGAGAGACTTAACGGCTAGTATTTTCAAAAACTTACTACAAAGACTATAATCGGTAGATAATAGCATCATATAATTACCGATTGAACATCCATGGTCATTATTCCATGATTCATATTTTTTCTTGTAGAATGCCCTTCACAAATGGATCAACTTCTTTTCTTATGCAATTAAATCGATAAAAAATATCATCTTTATTACGGTTATTGGGGTTACCGGTGTCAATGCAGTTCGTGAATTCTCTCTAAATAACTCATACTCATTACTCTATTTTGAAATCGTTCTTCTCCCTGTCTGGGATAGAATTGCACATACCGCCTACATATAGATAAATCTTCTTCTACCGTGTACTCTGCAATACTAACAATGTACGGGTCAACCATTGTTTTGAAGATTATTGCTTTGATATTGGAGAAGTAAAATGTAACGGTGGTGTGTATATCAAATTTAAGATACCCTTCTTATATAACTTAGAGTCCTAACGGCTCTTTTTTTGTTGAAAAATAGCCATTGGGGCAAAGTGTAAAGAAAATATGGTTCAAAACCTTGAAAGTTAAGAGTAATCGGTAGTCATGGGTTTACAAATTCTACCGATTAAATTTAATCGGTAGTAAGTAATACATATTATCTAACGATTGAACTAACAAAATCAAAAAGAAAAGTCTGTCTCAATGGTATAATCGATCGATAAGTTGTTTACTTATCTACCGAGTAAAAGAAAAAAATCCACAGAATCCCAAGTAAGTTTCAATGTTGTAATCGGTAGATAAATAAACAATTGTACTACCGATTCCACGTAATCGATAGAAAATGAAGATTATTTACTACCGATTCAAAACCAAAAACCTCCAGAAAACCTTTTTTTTTCTACCAATATACTCGGTAGATAGAAAAACAAATTAACTGTCGATTAACTTTAATCGGTAGGAAATGTACAGTTTATTTACCTATTGTAATGAAAAAACTAAAACATAAACATGAAGGAATTCATAATCCATAAAGAAACCCATTCATAATCCATAAAGAACCTTTCATAATCCGTAAATAAAGTCATTCATAATCTATAAAGATAATATAAGAACTTAAAATCCCAAACAAGCATTCAAATCAACATAATACGAAAGAAACCTGAAAATCAATGTTTCCCACCAGAATATAAATCACCACATTAACAACTAGCCTCGACCTCTTTTACCACGACCACGACCAGCATTGCCACCATCATCACCAGCATTCTCACCGCCTTCGGGATTAGGGATATTGTTTTTGTTGGCAGCGCTAATGCTGAACCCCGAGATCTTTTTGTGGCTTTCGTTTTCGACCTCTTAGGATTATGCATAGTTTTTTCCCCAAACAGAGTTGCATAAGCTTTATTATCAATGTTATCAACTAGGACTTTGTGCTCATTTTTCTTTACAATTTAGAAAGGCACTCCCGACTTGATACATGCGGTCATCTTCTTTCCCAAAAAAATAAACAGATTTTTCTGTTTTCATGCCACAAAATAAAACAATGAAAGCTTACAACATTGAGCCGTAATGGATAAACCTGTATTTAAATCAAGAGAAAAGAAAAATACGTACCAATCTTTCATAACCGGATGGTTTGTCTTTGACGATACATGTATAATCGAAAGTCTTACCCTTTCTTTTATATTCTTGGATCACACGAAGATGAAAAACTCTACGATACCACTCCATATACCCCGGAGATACTTCATCACCACGGGTCATAGGTCTCCCAACGTCCAGCAGAAATGTACGCATGTCGTTCCAATGCTGAACCGATGGGTTATAAGTGTGACCTACCTAGAGAGAGTCTTTAGTAGACTCGCACTCGTATTTATCCACGACAAAATGGCAACATATGTCAGGCTCTGGTATTATTGTACATAACCGTGTTGTCGTATCACCCTTGATCCGTTGTACATGATATATCTTGTGGGGTGCCATAACGGTCCAAAGTACAAATAGAGCTCGGACATGATTGTAATATGTCCTTCAGCACGGTCTTCCTTGTATGGATAAAAAAATACATCTACAGCCTTCATCAATTCTAGGTTCACCCTCGCATCTATGAACTCCTGCTCCTTACTCCTATAACGGATGTTCTGAAAGAGGTATTTTGTACCTCTCGACTCACCTTTTTTCCATTCTCCATTTTCATCGTCCAACTTCAATGATGGGAAGTGGTCATAGATCCATGTCTATACAAATACCAAAATAAATATAAGAAAACTGATCCATAAAAGATAAAAATAAAACATGTAAAGCAAAGCATCGATAGGAATTAACTGTAGTATGCTCACATTCCCGGAAATCTAGCTAGTTAGTAGCCTCCATGCCTTTCTCAACTCCTTTCATCAAGTATGCAAGGAAATCAGTACCCCACGCATAATCATGGACTTTGTCTAGAGGATGTAAGAGCTGTAAGAGGTTGGGGTCGACCTTGTTGCCTGTATTTTCGGGGAAAATGACACATCCCAACAAATACAGAAGATATGTCGTGGCTTCCGCCTTCACTTCGTCCTGATTCAACTCTCCATTCTCTTCTTTTGCCTTGGTTTCGCTTAATTTATTCCTCAAGTCGACCAATTTGAACTGCCTGGTGGGGTAAGAAATGCACCTTTTGAACTGCCTGGTGGTCCCAACTAAAACAATTGTTAGTGTAATCATAAAGATGCTTCCATTCCAACTGCTTCACGTAATTTTCCTTCACATCATTTTCCTTCACATCCTTACCCTGGTCGGATAGACTCATAATCTGCACAACATCGTCTGGGTAATCGTCATCTTGCCATGGAATATTGAAGGTATCAGTTTTCCTATAAATCTCTCCACAAAGGATGATATCGCCACCTTGTCATGGTCTAGCATTGAATTTTCGACCGCAGTAGATAACCCAGAGTTTTCAATAATTTACTTGACCCTAGCACATTCACAATCTAAATCCCAATCAAGCATTTTAGTTGGTGCAGTTGTACCTTTGAGTAGACGAACCGCATAAGTGTGGTCATATTATACACTACGGATTACAAAATAATTAGAACAACCGTTATTACTTCGACGAATAAAAATTAAATATCCTAAGCAAAATATTCAAATTATTACCTCGGTGCAATAAATTACCTTGGCCCAGGAGTCTTTATATCGAAACAACAATTCCCCTCCATCACTTGGTAACCAGGATCTCGTCTTCTTTAATACCCTTTGATAAGTGCATAATTCACATATTTATAGTGTCAAATACATACTTGTTTTACCTATAATTCTTGCATATTACTTGTTATTACTCTTTTTTTTATCTTATGTTTCATATTAGGTGAATCATCCAAGAAGGAGCTACAAAGTGCTAAAATGAACAAGGAATTGAAGTCTACCAATGGAGAAGGGCCAAAGACCAAATTAAACTCATTCAAATCCAGGATTTCTTAATACAATTTTGAAGATAACGAGAATACAAAGTAAAAGCAAAAATAATGAGGTCATTCTGAGTTCCGACGAAGAAGTTATGGACAAAACAGTCGAGACAAAAAACGGTGATCTACGGCACAAGAATCGACACAGTTAATAACTATGCCGACTGAACCACTATTTCGGGCAAAAAATGTGTATTATTGACCCCTTGAGTCGGCACAATTAATGGGAATAAACCTATGCCGACCGAAGCAAGTTTTAGAGAAGAAAGTTGAGCTATTTGGACCTATAGAATCGGCATTGTTCATTGAAAATCATTTATGCCGACTGAGACAAAGTTATTGGGTCCCTTTTGACGCGTTTTGACTTCCAAATCAAGAAAACTTAGTTCCAATGGGATTCTAAACCCTATAAGGAGAGGAAACTTGAGGGCCGAGCATTGAAGGCTATAAAAGAAGACATCTAAGGCTCAAACAAGATATCTTTTCATCATATTTTAAGTAATATCATATATTCTACCTCGCATATCACAACTTCTACATCTAAACCTAGGCTTTATCCCTTTAGGGGAAAATCATTCTTCTTTGTAATATGAGTATCTATACCTTTTGTTGATTAAAGATGAATTCAATGTTCAAAGCGTGAAGCTTTATTAGTTAATACAAGTTTGTTCGCAGTTTAATCATTATCATTTGTTTTTACTCTATCTAGGGTTTATGATTGATTCTTAGATTGTTTGGGTGCATAACAAGGTTATTTTATTGATCATTCTATTGCTAGTAGAGGGTGAGCGATCCGTAATTGTCGATCATCTCCTACACAAGTAGAGAACGTGAGACCTTGCAGAGGGATTCTTGGAGCAATCGTGTGTGAAGACAACACTAGCAAGTGGACCGAGTATACTGAGTCTAACTACCAGGATCAAACCTAAATTCACAAATCTTAAAAGCGTTCGATCGAGCTACACTTTGTAAGTGTACCTCAAGGAGACTTAGTTGGATAGAATACAATGACTAAGTGTACCTATTATCCGGTGAAATAAGGAGTTTTTGGATAGCTAAGTGTACCTTCTATTCTATGGTTGGTGATGAATGATTCTGACGAAATATAGATAAGTATACTACTCGAGTTAGCATTTGGTAATGGCGATGGACTCTCTAATCATCTTTTTCTTATCATTATTTTCATCTTTTTAGTTAATTAAATCTCAAAACCTCCCGTTGTCTTTTACTTTATTTTAGTTTTGTTAATCCAAATAACATATCAATTACACAACTGTCTGTGAGAATGATCCTTACTATCGCTATATTACTAGTTAATTAATGAGAAATATCTTGAGTAATTTGTTGCACTTACGACACACATCAAATTTTGGCGCAGCTGCCGGGGAGCAGTGGTTAATTGATTTGTTATTTTTTTTAGCTTGTTTTAGTAGATAGATATTTTTACGTTTTTCTTTAGTGTTTTCAGATTTTTAGGTTTTCGTGGTGTTAACAACTCGTTGAAGGTGTTCAACTCTTGTTCGGGAGGTAAATAATTTAAAAAAAGGTTGTAAGTATCATTTTTTATTTTTTTTTAGATTTTTGTTTAAATTTTCTCTTTATTCTTTTGATTCGTCATGTTTTCTTACGGAAATAACATGTACGATGCACAAGATCAGTCACGTTATAGTGGTAATCAATACGGTTTTCAATCTTAGTCTTATGACAACTACTAACCATACCATGGGTATAATCAAAACTAATCCTTTGGTTACGATCAATATCCTACGGAGCCTTACGATTATTCTTATACATATCAACAACCTTATGACGGGTATATACATGAATGATCACGAGGATGGGAAGATAGTTATGCTACTAATCATGTTTCTTCTAGTTTGGCAGATGAATTCCGACATTATACGACACGTATGGATTCAATTTTAGAGAGAGTTTCATCAACCGAACCTAACTATAATATTCTCGACCCGATTTCGATCGTATTCATGATCATTCACCCATTCAAAGGGAGGAGGTTTGTGCTAGAGATAATTTAGTAAGTGAAGGGATAAAATATCCTGACTTAGAAGCTAGCATTACCCAGATATTTGAACAGTTTGAACATCGGAATCAAAAAACTGGAGATACACTCCAAGAACTTCAAAGGACTATGGATGTCCTGAAGAATCACATGGGTCAACTTAAAGAGGAAATTACGAAGGAAGATGATGAACCTTCTGAATGTCCATCCAACAATGATACAATTATTCCAATTCCAGATCATAGTAATGATCATTCGCCTATTCAAAAGGAGGAGATTGGGTATGACATACCTATTGTTATAAATTTTGTAACGTACTAAAACGAAGATATTTGGATGTGCACCAATAAACTAGACTTTTTGGGAGAGGATTCTGATAATGAGGAGTGTATGGATTTTTATATCTCTAAGGAGTACACATTAGAGGACGCAATTACATATGAACCTAGTTTTAGGTCCGATAACAATGACAAATATGAGCAACCTTTATTCGAGAATGAAACCGAATTGATTGATTTCGTTGAAGACCCAATTGAGCTTTTGCCAAGGATAATAATGATGCTGAAATTTCGGTTGAAGCAGAAACTGACAAAGAATGGTTTTTAAATAGAGGACCATAATATACATGAGGTAAATAATTTATTGGATTTCTTTAAGAATGATGAGGATCCTGTAATACAAGAGATAGTGAAAGGTTTGTCTAATCCTTTGCATACCTCTATATCTTTTGATCCTCCCTCGATCGAAATAGTTCCCCAAAAGGTTATTTCGATTTTTAAGGAGCTAGATCACTTAGGATTGAGTATATATGCTACAAAAATTTGTAAGAATTATTTGCTTCTAACTATCTACCACTAGATGTGTTTGATTCTAACATTGTGCAGGTTCACCGAGAGGAACCCAGAGAAGTTCCCAAACTCTATGTTCTTTATACACTTCCAAGCGTAGAAAAGACTATGTGTGGGGGAAACTTCCATTAAATAACAATTTCATTATATATATATTATGTTAATCATTGTGTGAAGTGGTGGATCCCCAGATATTCAGATTATTGGTTTATGGGAGCTAACCAGAAGGTCAGGCTGAGGACGTTAAACTAAGCGATAAATGGGAGGCAACCCATTGGTTTTGTATTTATACCTTTATCTTTTGATTTTTAGTAATTTTTCATATCATTACATGATTTCCCATCTTGATTTTACATTGAGGACAATGTAAATTTTAAGTGTGGGGGAGTGATTAAGCATATAGATTTATAATATTCACTTTTGTAGGTCAATTTTTAAACTTTTTGTACATATTTGCATTAAAACCTCTAAGTTTTAGATATTTTAGAGTTACTTAGTGATCGAGGTGTCAAGCTCGTCAAAAATATATTCCTTACTTTATTACACTAACTAGTAGAATAATGATAAGCAAGTTCGTTCCTAAGGGAGTGTTGAGTTAAAGTTGTCGATAAATTTCTTAAAATAAGAATAATGCAAAAACTACAAAAACAAGAAAACGAGTGCAAATATGAAGATGAGGAAGATTAAGGATTCTTTCTCCATTAGTAAACATGAATACAAGCTAAATCTTCTTTAAAATACGTTTATTAAAAACCCTATACAAGTTATGAGTTCAACAAGTCCATTAGACTCCAAGGTCACTTCGTAGAATAAGTTCTCTACTCGTTTCTAGCCAATCAATCCACTTTGAATAAGCTCTCTAGTGTAACTTTATTGACCGGTATGATCTATGAGTCGGGTTGATCCGAACCACATGTTCATAAGTTCGACATGTTTATTTAGGGTTATCTTTCACACATCAAAATCCACAACATCCCATTACAACGTTGATGTTTCGCTACTTTTGATTAAATCACCGTAACAATTACGGATTACAGTTTAATTATCTAGTATTAAAATTACAAACAAGATATTCAGTTGGCCGTTTGAACACTCGTAAACAATCCATGGTCATAAGCTCGGTAAAAGATAAACAATAACACAATATGGAAAAGAAAGATTAAGTTGAGTGAATCATATCACATAGTTTCGTTGTATCCCTAATCATACAAAAATTAGCCAGACATATTGGAGTTCATAACAATTTAATTATAAAGAAATAAAACTTAAAAGAAAACTGCTCAAACCAATAACATAAAGGACCAGCTTCACTGTTGTATTGTCGCCTGGTGGTAACTAGTGACGCCTTGACCTGCAGTTGTGATACTGGATATGGTAGTGAAAGGCTCTGTAATGATGTGGATGTATGCAACTCGCAAAACCTATGGACTGGTGGTAGTGATGTAGTTGGTAAAGTGAATGGATGTATGCAACTGGTTGGAGAGGGTAATGGTGGTTTAGATGGGTATGCAGATGAAGATGCAAACTTGGTGTCGGAAGGAAGAGGTTTAGAGAGGAGCTCTCTCCTCTCTGTAGAGATGCAAACAGGCGCAAGGGATCTATTTTCCTGTAGCTTCTAATCCCTTATATATCGTTCAAACCCTGCAAAATCGGTCAATACCCATGTTTCCTAATCCAATACAAACTCTTTAGCAATCACCGCCTTCTTTACTGAATTTCCGGCGTTGAACTCTTTCCAAATTCTGTCCAAATACCAACTTTCTCTCTAACTCAATCCTACGTTGTCCATGACACAAACACTTGTTGTGCATTATGCAAAAGAGCCTCAAATAGACTTGCTGGTGATTATAATCACCAACAAACTCCTTCCCTGCAAGGTTTCATACATTCATAGCCATTCATTTAATCAAATAATAACAACAACAATCGAATTTGTATCACAACTCCATCTTCTCTGATTTGCTTCATACTGGGGCATGATCTCAACACAGTAAATGTCATTCCAGCGCTAATTAACACGTCGATGCTGGGACCCACCAATACTCTTAGAGAAACACGAAATTGCAAAAATAAAAACAGAACGTGATGTGGTGGTGACAACTATCATGTTATTTCTAACACCTGAACTCTGTCTCCTTTATGAATAGACCATCTAGCTGGGCACACCAATCCTTATAGCAAAATGGCTAAGTTTCCGGCCACAGAACATAACCTATTACCTGTTTTCTCAACATTCTCGTTGGAAAGTTCTCTTTCTTTCATATCTAACAAACTCGATAGAAACCCCATATCAGATTCATTCATGTTTCTTCTATTCAAATCATAACTCTATTTCCTCTGCTCTTCTTCCTGCAGTATCTTGGTATAAAACCCAAATTTGCCTATTGTTTCATGGCTAGCATTTCAACCCAACTCTTGTCTATCTATTCAACGGCACTGACATAAGCGAAACCATGGTAGCAACAATAAACTCATCCTCTTATCCTTCTCTTTCTCGATCTCATTCCTCTCTGTTTCATCAATCTATACCAGACTCGAGCAAACCCATCTTCATTTTCTATGGCAGTAAGGTCTTCTGCCACTAAAACCCATCAGCTCATCTTCTTCTTCATCATTGTCCTTTCCAACCCTAGGCAGAAACCCATTTTCAATCTTCAATATATTTATTCCCTGTCTTGTTCCTTGAAATCTCACTCTCGATTAACTCAAAATCCCCTACCAAACAATATTTAACCGCGACTACATCCTTCTTTCTTGTGCTTCCCTGCTTTGAATTCACAGCTCCATTAATCACCACAAATTCACGACAACTGTGAATACCAATCTCTGCAGTACACATGTTAACAATCAAAGAAAGACTTATTAGATTACAATAATTCGAGGAGTATTGAAACAACACCTAAGAAAAGTCTATTCCATATCTCGAGGAAAATCAATGGCTCAGAACGAATTCTAATTGACAGTCAAACTGACACAACGGATGGTGCAGAATTGACTTCGGTACTGCATGACAGAAAAGCAAGTCACGGAATAAAAACCCAGACATGATAAGGACTATACAGATGGCGTAAGACTATCATTAATACATCATGAAAAACACGTGTCAATCATACAAGTTGTGGGACAAAGAAGTCAATTACATATCATCCCCGCAAGTCACATGCCAGGCATGCAATAATTTAAGAAAATATTAATGGACCAAAGTTTATCTACTTCATATCTAGTTTATAGGACTATTATGAGACTGCAATCAACCATATAATAAATCAAATGAAACAAGTAATTTTCTTGTTCGTAATCTACGGGATACATGAGAATTGTGCGGGACAAATTCTTCAATAAAATGTAGATAATACTAACAGATGGATAGATAAGGTTTAATGGGTCCCATTTAAGAATTCTATAAATACTTAATTCAGAAACAGAGGAAGGGGTCGAAAAATATTAAGAAAAGAAGATTGACTAAGACAATAGAAGGGAAATAAGACTAAGAAAAATCACAATTAGGTGAGGTTCAGTGAATTGTTTGATCATCATATGTAATCGTTCAAAACTTCAATAAATAATTTGTTTACACAAATCTGTTTATCAATTCGATCATGTTTATTATATCTTTTCAATAATTGATCCATTTGATTGTGCCACCATATTTTCGGTAATCACAATTTGGCGCTAGAAACAGGGAGGAAGTAAAAAATTTATTTTACATGATTTCAATCCTATGTGTTTTTTTTTCAATGGTAATCTCAAAAAAATTACAAATCAATTTGTAACCATATAACTTTTATGAGGGTTAGATTATCCCCATAGCAATTGAGTGTCATTTTCTTTTTTTCATTGATTAGTATCTTAAAATCAATACAATATGAATTTTAAGATTATTAGATATCTGTATTTCATCTGATTAATTTAACAGTTGATCTGAAATTTTTTGATCAAATATTGGTTTAAATCATATTCAATTTCGAAATAATTCTTTGATCTCAAGCAAAATCCGTATTAACTTTAAATCTTTTTATATCGAATCAGTATTTCGAATTTAATTTTTATATCAATCATATCATTTCATATAAATATGACATTTATATTGATTCCTAAATGGCTACTTTGATTGGATTATGGATAAACAACAAAGATAGAAAATTCAAAAGAGATAATCACCAACAATCAGAATCAAAGTACAAAGATTCCTATAACATCATGAATAATAACTCGAAGTCAGACAAAAAAGATTAATTCAACAGTTAAAATGGTAAATGGGAGATCCTATGAAGAGATTGAGCAAAATAGGAAATAGGGGAAACAAGCAGCCGACGCTGCGAGGAATATTATTGAATCCCAAGAAGTAGTAGAAGAATCACAAGATCCACAAGAACCTCAACCCCTATACGAATGCTTCACAACAAAAATAAAGATACCGAAGTTGTGGTTGTTTTTTCATTACAAACAAAAGAATCGTAAAATGATGATCAATTCCAAGAAACAAACAGAATGAGGAAAGCGCAAAGATCATTGGATAAAGTAGTGGAATCCGATAACCCTAAAGATCAACCAAATAGTAACAACAAAACTGCAGGACAACAACAAGCGGAAACATTTCAAAATAGAACTGATCATTTCATTCAACTAATTTACCGAGCTAGATGAGATGCGCAAAAGTCAAAAAATTCATGCGGAAACAATTAAACTTCTGGAAAAAGAGAACCAAATCCTCAAGGATAAAATCAATCATAATACTGAAGTTCCAATTCCACAATCATACAGACAACATGAAAATTTCAAAGGTCCCGAAGTAAGAAAATTTGGAGTTAACAGAAACCAAAGAATAATGGTAGTTGAACCAATAGATGAAGCATATGAAAAATTACACTAGGAAAACCAAGATCAATTTCATGCACAGGAAAAATCAAATTATTATGATTGTGAACCAAGAAAACCTCAAGATACAAAATGGAGTAAATATTTAGAGAATTTAGAAGGAATGAGAGAAGAAATAAAATCATTAAAAATCAAACAAGGAGATGGACTTTTGGATGAAGTATTAAAAGAAGCAAGTACAACACCACTCGCTCTGCATCTTGCATTTATAATCATCTCAGCAAAGTGTACTCTGCCCAATTTAGAATATTATGACGGGACTAAAGACCCCGCAGCTCATTTAAAATATTACAACCGTAATATGGCATGTTCGGAGCAAGATGATGTTTTCATGTCCAGATATTTCCCTTCAAGTTTAAAAGGATGTGCACTGACCTGGTTCGATAATTTACCTGAAGAAACGATTCATTCATATGCACAATTGACCCGCATATTTCTAGAAACTTACATGTATAGTAAACACGCAAATGCAGGGATATATAAATTATTTGCTCTTATATCATGGTCAGAGGAAACTATTCGGTATTATACAGATCGATGGCAATCGATTTGTCAAGCAACGGGAAATATCAGTCCAGATATCACCATAAACCGTTACAAATGGGGAATATATAACCGCATGAGTCCACTTTTCGTAGATATTCATGGGGAAAATCCAACAAACGAAGGGGAATTAAGAGTGATTATAGATAAACATGGGAGACTTCAAGATATACAAAGGAAAAATCCCAGAGCAAATTCTTAGAGTTCAAAAACCTCACATAGAACTAATTCTTTTGAACATGCATCAAACTCCGGGAAACGTGTTGCAGAACAAATTCCCTCAAATGAATCTAAGCGGGAAAAAGATGATGATGAAAGAAGATTCAATAAACCATTTGAAGATCGAGTCTACACTAAATTGAACACCGGATATTCTCGAATTTAAAATTCAATCAAGAATATACAAGATTTTGAATGACCATGGCCTAAAGGAAAGCAACCTCCACATACAGAAAATCGACTACTGTGAATATTATTGTTTTTACGGTCATGCTACAAACAAATGCAAAAATTTAAAGATACAAGTTCAAAAGTCAATTGATGCAGGGGAATTAAAAGAATTCATTCATTTACCTGACCCACCAACAAGACTGTGCCTTGACAAGATCGTAAATATCCCGCAGAATAGTCGAACAATAAATACAATTTCTCATACAAAACATGATCAATTGTCTATCAATGAAAAAATTAACAAAAGACTGAGAAAAAATTCGATGATCACGAAATCTTCAAAATTACGGGAAGAGTCTCAGAAACATGGGAAGACTGGATGGCAGTACTGCTAACATTTTCAGCCAGTGAAGTTGATAAAGAAGTTAAAACACATAATGATCCATTGGTACTCACCTTACCAATGTCATGTTGGAATGTAAAAAAAAATTCATGGATGGAGGAAGTTCGCTCAATGTATTCTATGATGTGTTTCAAAGAATGGGACTTAAGGATGACCCAGCTTATGCCATCTTGTTATATTATTTATGGGTTCAACGGGATACCTTTGAAACCAAAAGGAGAAATTTTACTTGAATTCATGGTAGGACCAATAAACATTCTCACCAAATTCAGTATAATAGATATTGGGTTCATCGATTGAAAGGTGTAACCGCAACTTATCATCAACATTTGCGATTTCCAATACCACAAGAAGAAATGGAAGGAGATCAGAGTATTGCAAAAGCATGCATCTCCACAGAAAAACAAATGAATGAGGAATGCACCCAAATATAACAACAGAGAAATAAAGAACGGAAAATCAAAGCCAAAGAAGAAATTATTAATCAATACATGGTCAAAACAACGGGAAAAAGTTTATCAGATGTTAATCTTACATTCGAAGAAGACAAATCAAAGATTGAATCAAGTAACAACCCATCCAAATAACAATTAAAGGGAGCTCCTCCACTTTTGGGGGCCCCCAAACCAACTTTTTCAGCAATTGAAGAAACCAAAAATGTCAACATAGGGACCGAAGAATCACCAAAAATGATAAAAATTGGAACTTTGATGGAGCCAGAACGGGAACATAATTTGTTCACTTTACTCAAAGAATATGTTGACATTTTCGCTTGGAAAATGGGAGATATGCCAGGTATTGATCCAAATACTGTTCATCACGAACTACATATACAACCGGGTACAACTCCATCTCGACAACGGGTACGAAAGGTAGCCCCGAAATATCATTTATTTGTTGAAAAAAAGAACTTAAGAAGCTTATGGATACAGGATTTATTCGAGAAGTGAGATACCAGACTTGGATATCAAATATGGTAATTGTACCAAAGAAAAATGGAGGAGTCAGATATCTGTATAGACTTCACCAATTTAAACAAAACATGTCCGAAGATAGTTATCCTCTCCCCAGCATTGACCAGTTGGTAGATGCAGTTGAAGGACATGAAACTTTATCTTTCATGGATGGACAATCAGGATATAATCAAATTGCATTAGTTGAAGAAGATCAGGAACATAATGCATTCTTTACTCCACATGGCTTATATTGTTATACCAGAATGCCACTTGGATTAAATAATGGAGGGGCAACATATCAACGACTTGAAGATGCAATTTTTAAACCATGGATAGGTCGTACATTGGAGGTATATATATATGACATGCTTGTAAGAAGTAAACTTTCAAAAAGTCATCTCCATGACTTAAAAGAAATTTTTGAATCCATGCGCCAATACAAAATGAAGTTCAACTTAGACAAATATACTTTTGGAGTTACATCAAGAAAAATTTTAGGATACTTAGTTACGAAAAATGGAATTGAAGTTGATCCGGCCAAAATCCAAACAATTGTGAATATGCCCTCTCCAAGAAATCTCAAAGAAGTTCAGAATTTAAATGGATGCTTAGCTGCGCTCAATAGATTTATTGCAAGATCTTCTGACAAGTGTAAACCATTTTTTGATACTCTAATGAAAATGAGAAAATTTGCGAGGAATGAAAACTGCGAACGCGCTTTCCAAAGCATAAAAGATTATCTGGCAACAATACCATCATTACAAAAACCAGAACCAGAAGAGGTATTAGCTTTATATGTAGCTGTAACAGAAGATGTTGTGAGTGCAGTACTGGTACGAAGAAATGAGAAAGTAGAAAAACCAGTATATTACATCAGCAAAACTCTTAATCCATCTGAAAGAAATTATACCAAGATTGAACAACTAGTGCTTGCATTAGTTTTTTCCACACAAAATCTTTGCACTTATTTCTTAACATATTATGTTCGGGTACCAAACAAAGATCCATTAGAATCTGTATTGAAGAATGCTGGAAAAGTAGGGAGAATAACAAAATGGAACGCACAATTGAAACAATTCCATATTCTATTCGAAATACAGACTGCTCAAAAATCACAAGTTTTAGCAGATTTTCTTGCGAACTTACCTTTGGATGATGGATCCGAAGTTCAAAATTGCCAGGAGCAGAAGAGGATGAACATGATTCCCAGGATATTTTAGATTCTATCAATTCCCACAGATGGGAAGTATTTGTTGATGGAGCATGCAATAGAGATGGATCTGGAATATGAATCGTGATTACGACTCCAACTGGAGATCGAATGGTACATGCATTTCGTTTGGAATTTGGGGAGCATACAAATAACATAGTGGAATATGAGTCTGTGGTTCATGCCCTTAGACTCATCAATGAATTAGGAGTAACCGATGTTTGGCTCACAAATGATTCGCAACTGGTAATTCGAAAAGTTGAATTAAAATATCAAGCTTTTGATGAAGATCTGATAGCATACAAATTTAGTTTAATAACTGGCATCTCAAATCCCGAACATCATTTTTCGTCACTTACCTAGAGAAAAAAATTGTCATGTTGACTCCTTAGTATATATTTCATCAATGATGAAAGAACTAAGCACCTCAACAATTAAAATTGGACGAATATATGAACCATCCATCAAGGTACAATCATTTGAAATTTTGGAAGATGAGGTAGGTGAAGATATTGAAGATGAAGCCATAAAATATGATGCAATACTTCTACATGGATCAGAAGATGAATCACAACCTGAAGAAGATTGGAAGCTCCAATTATACCAAATTTTTCAAAATGGAATATTGCCTGCAAGTACTAAAGATGCAAGAAAAATTCAATCCAATTCCGTAAATTATCAATTGCGGGACGAAATTTTATACATCAAATCATTTCTTGGAACGTTGCTTTGATGTTTCACAAGAAAAGAGGTACAACGCATTCTCAGTGATATTCATTATGGGGACGCAGGAAATCATAGTGGAAGAAGCTCATTTGCACTCAAAACAAGAATGCAAGGATACTATTGGCCATATATAAATAAAGATGCGGCTCATCTAGTAAAAAGATGTGAAGAATGTCAACGTTTTGTTAAAATAATCAAATCCCCTGCAATAGAACTGAATTCTGTATTGAGTCAGTGGCCCTTTGTAAAGTGGGGAGTGGACATAGTTGGACCTTTAGTGGAAGGCACGCAGAAAAGAAAATACTTGATTAGCAACTGATTATTTCACTAAATGGGTCGAAGCAAAAGCTCTAGCCCGAATCAGAGATATTGATGTTTTTAAGTTCCTATTTGAAGACATAATTTATAGATTTGGAATTCCAATGGCTATAATCTCTGATAATGGAAAACAATTACAAGGGGAAAATATTGATATGCTTTTTAAAGCATTTAATATTCAAAATAATAAGTCCACTCATATTTATGCTTAAAGTAATGGTCAAGCTGAAGAACAAAAAAAATCATTACTATGAATCTTAAAAAGACTCTAGATGGACATTATAAAAGATGATGTGAACAACTTCATAGTACTTTATGGGCTTATCATACACCAAGAAGAGAAGCAACTGGTGAATCACCATTCCTTCTTACTTACCGAGCAGAAATAATTATTCCCACCGAAATCATCTTACCAACTACAAAGACAGATGCTTAGGAAAAGAATTTAAACACAGATCCAATGCTTAGATGATTTAGATGAAAGAAGATAGATTGTGTTCCAGAAAATAGAAAATTATCAAAGAAGATTAGCCAGAGAGTACAACAAGAAAGTAAAGTTGAGAAACTTTGTGGAAGGGAAATATGTACTACGTCAAATCCCGGAATACCAAAGAGCCAAAAAAGAACATAAATTTGCACCCACATGGGGAGGAACCTATACTATTCATGATATTGCGGGACAAGGATCATATCATTTACGGAATATGAACGGAGAAGTATTGCGTCATCCTTGGAATGCACAATACCTCAAGCCATATTATCCATAAAAACTAAAAACGGATCATGCAACAACAACTTCAATATCACAAAAATGTGTTATCACACCACATTGCTTCATACTAGGTAAAGCATGATAATTGCAATCTCTCTAGAAAAATCCATGTAGATGTCTATGAGTGTATGACCAATGGACATTTCATAAGCAAGAGATGCCTAACATGAAATTTTATTTATTGCGAAAACAGGTGTAATATTTATACCGCTTTCACAATGGGGACTACATTGTTAACTTTCCTTTGGCCAAGGTGAAGTTGATTGTGTAACTGTGCCCTCAAAGGTAACTCAAGGTATATTTTTATCTTGTAGTTTCTAAATTCACACTCATCGCAAAATTCAATAAAATGCTTATGTTTCTAAAATTCAAATACTAATATATATGTAGCAGGTTTTATATTGTACAAATCAAAAAGAAGTACACGTAAACACCAAAATATGAGAAGAAATTACTAAGGGGCAGCGGGACCAACACTTGGAGAATGATATATTGGAACTTCTTTACGAAGATATTTTTTTGCAAATCCATCCTCTTTGACTCTATCTAAAGTACTATTTATTGCTTTAGCTACTCCTATAGCAGCTTCGGTTTTCAACCAGACAGCTTTGGCGCATGCAATCCCAAATTCATGATTAAATTCATTTACTTGACCCGCAGCTTCTCTCGCCCAGACATCCAACACAAGAACCTGATTTTTCTAATATTTCACATGTCCTTGTTGAATGGATAAATCATGTGACGCACTGAGATCTCTAGAAGTCTCAAGCTTCAGATCTCCCTCAGCCTTTTCAGCTCTAATGATTACGTGTTTAAATTGACCCTCAACTTCACTCAATTTGACAGTTGTAAGCCCCAATTTTCCCTCAACCTCCTCTGATTTGGTGGACGCAAGTTGAATTTTTCCTTCAATATCTCTAACTCTAGTTGTTGAAATATCGAGTTATCCCTCAACTTCTTTAACTCCTGCAGTCGCATTTCTGAGTTTTTCTTCAAAGCCTGTAATATAATGTAAAGTGGTAGATTAAATAATGTAAGAAATTGTATCAAAACTACAATTATGCATTATAATAAGATACCTCTTGCGAGGAATTCAGGATCTTCTAATTCATGAACTATTGCGACCCGTGCATCATCAAGATAATCATATTCATGAGACAATTTTTTCTAATTGCCAGTAAGACGTCGAAGATCTTCACGACATCGATTTAACTCTACCTGTTTCACCCCATCTTCGTCACGTAATTGATTCATCTCATTTATGAGTACCGTTCATTTTTGAAAATGATGAATATCAACTTCACGCAAACGAACAATTTCTAATAATCTATAAATTTTAGACCGATTTTTTATTAATGCATTTCCCTTAGCACGAGCATCTGCTACCGCATCATCTCTATCCTTAATAAGTTGAGCAACATCCGAAGAATACTGAGAATCATGGAATGTCCCGTAAGAAGAAAATTCCGCAAGAATATTTTTACGTTCCACATAAATCCTATGGGTTTCATCTTCCAAATTTTCTACCCGCCTCCATGCCTCAGTAACACTATTTTTTGTCCAAGAGAGAGCCGCATTGGATTCATCCTTGTTATGAATCATATTCGAATGCAATATACGATACTTTGTATACAATTCTTCATGCGTAACCTTTACACGTTCCAAATCATCAATTAACGCATTACATCTCTCCTTAACCCCCACAATCTCTTCATTAACTTCAATCACACGATTATTCAGCCTCTAATTACTATCACGCATCCTATTTGTAAGGTTTGAACCCCCCGCTGATCCCAGAAAACATGATTCAAAGAAAAATAAAAATAAATTGAAGAAAATAACAAAAGAAAGAAAATGAACCTTGATTCTGAAGATCCAATATTTGCTGACGAAGAATCTCATTGTCCCGCCTCAACTCTTCTGCATTTTGTACCGCAGCATTTTTCTGTAATAATTCTACCTGCAAGCTAGTATTATCTTCTTCAGCCTTGATCAATTTTGCTTCTACTTGCCTATATTTTGCTTCCGTTTTAATTGACCGACCCATGAAGTACTTGTACGCAACATAAGCAACGTTTTGACCATGGGCAAGCTACAATTTTTTAATTATTCAGTAAAAATAAAATTATATATATATATATACCTGTAAGATAGCTTTTTGAGGGAAAGAATATGTTGCACCATCAGCAAGGGCAATTACATCAGAAAGGGAAGACAGAAGACTAATGTCAAAACAGACAGGTTCGCCTTGATCCTTTAACCAGGCTTCATTCACCGACAAATAAGGGGCAGATTGCATACGTTCCCACAAAGATGCCACTGCGGGAGAATCAGTTTTTGTAGGCTGAAAATTGTGCAGAACAGACAGCAAATCTTTTGACATAAACCAACGAAAATATTCTTCTTCTTCACCAATAAGGCCCTCATCTCCCATTATTCCTTTTCCCTTGCCACTGTTCGAAGCACTTTCGTTTCTATTCTTACTGGGAGCATCAGTAACGGTTGTATTACCACCTTCATTGGTGATGATAGTAGTAGTCACTTCCGGAGAAAATCATCTTCATACAAAGGGGGTGAGAATTGAGGAGGAAAAAATAAAAATTGAGTCGCAGTGGCTGAGAGGTAGATGCGCCAATACCAAACTCCAAGTAGACATACTGATTCACTAAATCGTTAGTTCTAGTCTCTCCCACATCAGCAGAAGAATCTATGGGCCCGACAGATTGACCCTCACCTTCGGGTTTAGAACCTGCTGGCTCAATAAGAGTATCCCTATCTTGGTTTGATGATTGAAGAGGAACATCTTGGGGCCCAACAGATTAACCCTCACCTACCAATTTAGAACTTGCAGACTCAACCGGAATATCCTGCTCTTGATTTCTTGATTGCAATGGGACATCTTGTCCCTCATCACCTTTTCGGACTCATGATTTTTAGAGTCAAGACCTTCACTTCTTTCAACATTTTTTGGAGAGGAACTAATTGTATCAAGGATTTCTCCTTCCTCCCGCTCAGAATACGCAACCTTGGTCTTTTTTCAACCCTGTCAACATTCAATTAATATGGGGAAAATTCAATAAACAAATACGAGATCTTTTTAGATAATAAATACTTTTTCTTTTGCTGCAATAGCTTTTCTTTTCTTTCCCGCATCACTCCCAGACTCATCTTCCACTCGAGGTTGTATAAGACAACCACAATTAAGTAATTTTAAAAATAGAAGTTAAACATAAGAATTAAACATTAGAATCCTACATACCCTTTCATCATAATTGAAGGAAAAACCATCAAATTTGAATTTCCAGGGGCAATAAACCTGCGAACCAGAACAAAGGTTTCGAACCACAGTATCGTGCACAAAGACATAAATTCACAGACCTTCGATTAGCAGAAGGGTGCGATACCACCTAAAGTCATGGTCATCACAATTTTTTTCTTTTAAAGGCTTATCTGTTCCAGGGATACACTTCGCCTTCGTACTATCAACTTCACAAAGTAGAAGAAAACCCTCACCACCTCTACGGCCCGGATCAACACTCTATTTCTTATGCATCCAAAGCATCAGCATAGGTAGCATGAAAATTTTCTATGGTGTAATATTTACACTCCGAAGGATTGGGAATATAACTTTTGAGATTTATTTCCCCTTTGCTGCGTTTATGACACTCCCTCAACATGTGCCACCAATTTTCACTATACTGAGCAATTGAACGGCCCGCAAAATGAGTATCACCTTTACTACGACCCGAAAGAACTTCATATTGAAACGGGTCTCCACTCTTGTATAAGGGAATCTCCAAGCCCACATCTAATGCACCCGCAGATATCAAAAACTTATTCGTGCTATAAGGAAACTTTCTGATCATATCAAGCGTTATTTCATCACCTTCAACGGGTTCATAAAAGGAAACTTTTGAAGTCCATCAAGTTATGCTCTCTCTTAAACACCTCGAGATCTTCAAATCGGAAACCTAAACTATCACTGGCATGCTTGTTTCAACGAGAAGAACTTTTCTTAACCACAGCAGTAGGAGTACCTGCAATATTCAGTAAAGCTTGTGCGGATGAATCACATTAATAGGTTGAGGATATGAGAGATCAGTTTTCCTCTTGCCTTTGTTTTTTCTGCAAAATATCGAGACGTTTTCTTCTCTGAAGGTTGCTTACCTTGGTGCGAGACAGATTTAGAAGTACCTCTATCTTTCTCGCCTGACATAATGAAATCTGCATGTACATAATCAACAGGGGCAAAAACAATCAATATTAGACTCAACTTCAACTTCGATAATGAACAGGGGCAAGAATATATACAAGAATGAATTAATCATGAACAACATAAATCACAAACAATTTCACAAAAAAATATCAACCAGACACTAGAAATTTTTTCAAATTTTATATCAACAGAAGGAGATCAAGAGTATCAATCAAATACGAACACTAGCAGATAATAAACTCCTCATATAAAAAATCAAAAGTATCAATCATGGATTTTCCAGAACTATTATTATTCATCATCGAAGTTCAAGTAAACGAAATCAAAAGATTAGAATTATCAACATTTCAGATCATTATTTTATCAACATTTCAGAATCATTATTATCAATCAGAATCATTATTTCATCAACATTTCAGAATCATTATTATCAAAATTCAACCAGAACAAATCATAAAATCAAAATCATTGTGAAATCAGAAACCAAATATAGAGCTTTTACCTACAACAATGATAAAGTTGAAAGTCTTCTGGAAGAAAGGATTAAACTTAGAAGATGATTGATACTCGAACTCGATGAAAAGAAATCTTTAAGAAGATTGGAGCAGGAACTGAACAAATCATATTTCAATATTCTGACGAAGAGGTTTTTAGAAGAAAAAAAAAAGTTAAACACGAACTTTATGAAGAAGAAAACAAAGGGGACAGAGATAATAACTGAAAAATCTGATAAGTCTCGACTTTATAAGAAGACTTCGAAAAAATGACCGTCATAGAAATAAAAATAGGAATATTATTAAAGGCGGCGTAAAGATTGATAAAAAACGTGATCAATTTTTTTCCAAATTATACCCTCCGTAAAATATGAAAGAAAAATGAGCAAATTGTGACTACCAAATCTCTGTCGTACACGTGTTAACAATCAAAAAAAGACTTATTAGATTACAATAATTCGACGAGTATTGAAACAAAACCTAAGAAAAGTCTATTCCATATCTCGAGGAAAATCAATGGCTCAGAACGAATTCTAACTGACAGTCAAACTGACATAACAGATGGCGTAGAATTGAATTTTGTACTGCATGATAGACAAGCAAGTCACGGGAAAAAAACTCAGACCTGATAAGGACGTGACAGATGGCGTAACACTATCATTAATGCAGCATAAAAGACACGTGTCAATCATGCAAGTTGTGGGAGAAAGAAGTCAAAGCATGACATCCACGCAAGTCATATGTCAGGCATGCAATAATTTAAGAAAATATTAACGGACCAAAGTTTATCTACTTCATATCTAGTTTATAGGACTATTATGAGACCGCAATCAGCCATATAATAAATCAAATGAAACAAGTAATTTCCTTGTTCGTAATCTACGGGATACATGAGAATTGTGCGGGACAAATTCTTCAATAAGATGTAGATAATACTAACAGATGGATAGATAAGGTTTAATGGGCCCCATTTAAGAATTCTATAAATACTAGATTCATAAACAGAGGAAGGGGTCAAAAAAATATTAAGAAAAGAAGATTGACTAAGACAATAGAAGCAAAACAAGACTAAGAAAATCACAATTAGGTGAGGTTCAGTGAATTTTTTGATCATCATATATAATCATTCAAAACTTTTAATAAATAATGTTTTTACACAAATCTTTTTATCAATTCGATCATGTTTATAATATCTTTTAAATAATTGATTCATTTGATTGTGTCACCGTATTTTCGGTAATCACAAAAGTGAGCTCATCTTCGTCTTTCCCTGATTTCATTACTTCCGACCACAAATTCAGATCCACTCGAGCAGCCTCTCGACATATCCTTTGTTTGCCGGTGTGACCCATACAAATAGCAGAAAAGGAAATAGACTAAAGAACTTGGTCGTGTGAGAAAAAGAACCTAGTTATAGCTTTTAGTTTTAAAGATGATGGTTTCCCTTAGTAATCAGTTGGGCCAATACGGATGCCCCCAGTAATTCTCTATTTTGGACACTTTGTATCCTTGTGTCCTTCCATGGTTTGAGTCCATTGACACCAATTCTCCAAGTGCTGAATTGTGCCTGTTTTTCTCTTCTTTTTGCATCGCATGACTCCAATATACCTATAAAATGCAAACAAAACATAGTATACACTAATTTACAAGAAAAATAGCAAAGAAAGCATAATCAATTGATATTAGTTAAGGTGTTTTAGACACCTATCACTTAGTATACTTCTAATTAAGTTTACATACGGCTTTCTTACCGAAATAACTGAACTTAGAAGTATTAGAGAACTACATTCGGAGTTCTTAGTTGTTGAGAGGAACGAGCTGACAAAAAGGGACTTAAACTGTCGGTTGCGAACTGGGGGCAGAAAGAATACAATATTAGAGAAGTTAATCATTCAATACCCACGAGTGAGGCACCAAACCTTCAATTTTTCCGTTTAGAGTGTTTCATCTGCACAAACTCCGGGCAGAATGATGAACTACCCAACCTCGCACCAATTTCAGCACTACTTTTTTATCTCTTGAGTGTTGTTTCTATCAATCATGAGGGTGTCATCAGAATTGCTAACTCTATATTGTAGTATGATTTTTGGTTGGCACCATCCTATCTCTCTAGACAACAACAGGTCCATTGAAACACACTATCATCAACAAGAGCGACATCAAAATTTGAAGAAAGTTGAAGACGTTCAAGGTTTACAAGCAACAGTACAAGAAAGAGCAAATTTCATATTCAAGTAAAGCAACAATACAATGAGAAGAATTTTATACCATGTTGAAGACTTATGTAGAAGAGCGAAAGAAATCAAAAGATGAGAATTAGTGAAGTTTATGATATCGTGACAATACAAGTTGTGAAGAATCAAGTGGTAAAATCTTCCTTCCATGGCCATATTAGTTTTATTTGTTAGTTTGTATTTCAATTTTAACATATATATATATATATATAAAAACAAAAAAAAGAATAAAATAATAATAATAAAAAAATGTTTATCATTGCTTTTGTATTCATTCAATAAGGTCGTAGGGAAAAAATAAATCTATAAAGAAGTTTCAAACAACAAGGAATTGAGGAAAAGAGTTACAAATTTTCAAGGTTCTACGAAGTTCAAGAGTTCATCATCAACAGTTGAAGAGCGAAGACCGAAGACGTTTCTATTGGATGTTGTGAGAGTAGTGTTGATCGTGAATCGGGTGAGAAGGTAAGTGAGCATTCTCATCCTTACATAGTGATTGATTTCCTTTCATAGATATCATCATAAAGAAAAAAAAAGGTTCTTTTTCGTCCCACGTTTCTATGAGATAACATCTTCATATAATTCGGAAGGTTCCTTTTCCTTCTCACCATTCAACGTGTGAAGGATTTCTATCTTCACTCTTGTATGCACACATGAGAACCATAAAGCGCATCTTTTTAGTGTCAGTTTCGTAAAATCCTATTGGTAAGGCAGAAGTCATTCGATCGCTCTCAGGGTTGGATTCTTTCATATGGTGGTTTTCTCCTAACTCAAGAGTTAAGCATGAGAATATTGCTCTTTAGAACTTCTATTCTCTTATTCTTAGTGTGCAGAAACTTTATGTCTTCGTAGCTCTTTGGATGCATGTACTCTGGAATGTTTGAAAGATGGAATTTAGGTTTTATGGGTATACCTCTTGTAAACCCTCACGAGACTATAACTCGTCCACTAGGGACACCTAGGGGTTTAAAGGCTTGTTGCACATGCTAAGTGTAACCGTGTCCTCGAATAAAGGGAGTTGTTTTATAAGTTTACTTTAGTTTAGTTTAGATAGTAGTTTGCTCGAGGACTAGCAAAAACTAAGTGTGGGGGAATTTGATAAGTGCGTAATTCTATGTTTCTAGTGTCAAATACATTCTTGTTTTACCTATAATTCTTGCATACTACTTGTTATTACTCTTTTTTTCTATCTTATGTGTCATATTAGGTGAATCATCCAAGAAGGAGCTACAAAGTGCTAAAATGAACAAGGAATTGAAGTCTACCAATGGAGAAGGGCCAAAGACCAAATTAAAATCATTCAAATCCAGGATTTCTTAATACCATTTTGAAGAGAACGAGAATATAAAGTGAACGCAAAAATAATGAGGTTATTCCAAGTTCGGACGAAGAAGTAATAGATAAAATAGTCGAGGCGAAAAACGGTGATCTACAGCACAAGAATCGGCACAGTTAATAACTATGCCGACTGAACCACTATTTCGGGCAGAAAAGGTGTATTTTTGACCCCTTGAGTCGGAACAGTTAATGTGAATTCAACTATGCCCACTGGAGTAAGTTTTGGAGCAGAAATTTGAGCTATTTGGACCCCTAAAATCAGCATTGTTCATTGAAAATCATCTATGCCGACTGAGACAAAGTTAGTGGGTCCCCTTTTGACACGTTTTGACTTCTAATCAAGGAAACTTAGTTCCAATGGGATTCTAAACCATATAATGAGAGGAAAATTGAAGGCCAAGCATTGAAGGCTATAAAAGAAGACATAGGCTTAAATAAGATATTTTTTCATCATCTTTTAAGTAATATCATATATTCTACCTCTCATATCACAACTTCTATATATAAACCTAGGGTTTACCCCTTTAGGGGAAAACCATTCTTCTTTGTAATATGATTAGCTAAACCTTTTGTTGATTAAGGATGAATTCAATGTTCTAACTGTGGAGTTTTATTAGTTAATACAAGTTTGTTCGGAGTTTTAATCATTATCGTTTGTTTTCACTTTATCTAGGGTTTATGATTTATTCTTGGATTGTTTGGGTGCGCAACCAAGTTATTTTATTGATCATTCTATTGCTAGTAGAGAGTGAGAAATCCGTAATTTTCGATCATCTCCTATACAAGTAGAGAACGTGAAACCTTGCAGAGGGATTCTGTGAAGCAATCGTGTGTGAAGACAATACTAGCAAGTGGACCGAGCGTACTTAGTCTAACTACTAGGACCAAACCTAAATTCACAAATTTTAAAGTGTTCGATCGAGTTACACCTTGTAAGCGTACCTCAAGGCGGATCAGTTGGATAGAATCCGGTGACTAAGCGTTTCTGTTATCCGGTGAAATAAGGAGTATTGGGGATAGCTAATTGTACCTGCTATTCTACGGTTGGTGATGAATGATTCTAACGAAAGATAGATAAGTATATTACTCGAGTTAAGTTTGATAATGGCGAAGGACTCCATAATCATCTCTTTCTCATTATTATTTTCGTCTTATTAGTTAATTAAATCTCAAAACCTTCCTTTTTCTTTTACTTTATTTTAGTTTTGCTAATCCAAATAACATATCAATTACACAGCTCTTTGTGTAAACGATCCTTATTATCGCTATATTAATAGTTAATTAGTGAGAAATATCTTGAGTAATCTATTGCACTTATGACACGCATCATCCTTCTTCATCAAAGTGGTGGGGGTCAAGTGTCCTCCTTTCTTCTTGATTTCCTTATTTTTCTCTTTCCCTTTATCTTGTCCTCCTCCTTCAATAGCACTTGGTTGTCCTACATCTACACTTGGTTGACTGGGTTGTGATTGCGTTCCATCTTCGATAGAGATTCCGGGAGCACTCTTCTTTCTAGCCGTCAGTCTTTGACCCCCATGACAAGGCTCTGCAACAACATCTTTATCTTTGCCTTTCTTAGCTCCCCTTTCCCTAATAAGCAAAATAAAAAGCAATCAAAGAAAGTAAAGTTAGTTTTCGAAAAAAATTGAAGGACAGTTTTGAGTTGTCTAGGCATTATAATCGGTAGAAAGTATAGGATAATAACAACCGATTAAACATAATTGGTAGTTCGGGTTCTATCCTATCCTTCGATTAAAGTAAATCGGTAGTAATGGTCCAACATTAACTACCGATTATAATTCATTTTTATCAGAAAACATATGGTTTTGAGGCTAACATATTCGGGAGATAAAAAAAATAATTTACTACTGATTATAATGTAGCCCCAATTTTTTTTCATTTTCCAAAATTGACAAAATCGGTTGGAAGTGATAGTACTTATCTTACGATTGAAAATATTTTTTTATCTTCTGCAGGCCTAAACATCTAAAATAATCGGGGATAAACATTTAAATCATCTACAGATTAAACTTTAAAACATCCAGAGAACATACTACTTTGAATAATCAGTAAATAATTATTACATAGATTATGAAGAACACGACCATAATCGGTAGATAAAACACATCACAAAACTACTGATTATGTCAAATCAACGAAACCCCTAGAAATTCTAGTGTGAATTCATTCAATTGAAGCAATATAAACACAAATAATAGAATAGCCTAACCTTATTGGAGCCATTATATAGTGTTGGAGAGGTTGATTGACAGAATCTGTCTCCGTATCTAAATCATCATCTTCTTGTTCTTCGTTTTCTTCATGTTCTTCAACCATCTCTCTGTTTCTTAATCTCTCTAAAAAATTTGGCTGGTTACTATTATCAGATTGACGGGTTGTTTGTTTCGATCGAGCCATCTTTATATCAAAGAATCGACGATGATTTGGTACGGCGATTAACAACGATACGATTAATTGGTTTCGAAAAAATAAAATAAGGAAATTTTATTGATCTCAATCGGTAGATAGAGAAGATGAGAGAAGAAGAATAGAAATCAGTAGAAGAATGAGAATGAATTTAAAGAGTTCAATCAGATTTTGTATTAGTGGAAGGATATAATTGATTTCTTACCACCATTTGAACATCCCATAGCAACTAGGCTTGGATGGATATAAATAAGGACATCCTATAACAACTAGGCTTGGATGGACATAAATAAATAACCCCAAAATAGTTTTCCACGACCCCAAAAAATGCAAGGTAATTTATCCAAAAATAAAGCAAAACTCAATGTATTGAAAAAAGTGAACAGTTTGAAAGAAGCCAGGAACAACCAAACCATAATTAGTAGAAACGTTCAGACGATGTACAAAATGTAAAAACATGAACAGAATGTAAAAACACAAACAATTTTTCCTACTGAACTTTTTCTTTGTTGGTTCCTCAAATTGGGAAATAGTTATCTTCACACAAAAGTTACATTGTACAAAACAGAACAAAGGTAAAGTACACAAGGCAGAAACCTTTATGATACATGCCCGTCCGACAAACAGCCAACACAAATCTATATGTATTTATATATCTTCCCACCACATCCTTATCACCAATGGATACCCCTATGTATGCCCCTCCTCCTGAAAACTGCTAACCCATAAAAAGAAAAGAGAAAAAGAAAGAATACCTGACAATTACCCGTTACTAATCACTCATGCTGACAAAAATAAGAAAACCCCAAGACTAACACTCGCACCTGCTTCTAGCTCAATATACAAAGCATGGGCTTTCATGGGACATCCGCCGTGGTTTCCGTAATTTTACTTTCTACTACTGGAATGGTCAATCGACCACACCAGCTCTGTAACAGGGGGGGTCAAAGGTCAGCTACACCCATCTACTGACCAGCCAGCCAATCAGTCAGTCAGTCCTCGGTAGCTGAAACCAAGGCTCTTTTGCAAATCTTCAAACATTCGAGGAACTTGCTCTTGAATTCTTTACAACACCTCATTCAGATAACCACCAGAAACCCCAGCTGACAAGCGCACAAGACTTGGGATGCAAAGCCTTGAAAAGAATATCTAACATCTGATAGAAACTTAAATCCAAGCAAGAGAACCTCTATCATTTGCAACTTGAGGACGACCTCTAGTTGGTGTCGCTGGTCTGTTAGCATTAAGTTCCTGATTGGATGGACAATCAAAAATGAAAACCCAGTATTGGATCAACACCAAAGCAAGCATCCAACAAGGTCGAAAGAATAGAAAAGAAAACACCAGCTGTGAGCAGAATACTTTAACATACCTGCATCCATGTATCTTCTATAAGGCGATCTGGGGATGTTTCTGGTGACGTAACTGCTGGTGGTAAAGGATGAATGAGTTTTGGAACTACCACAAGATCTCTTCCCAAAACTAAGATTGCACCAGCATTGTTCGCAGTACCTGTAGAAACAGCTCAAAATAATTATAAAAGCTGAATCATATAATACATTCTTGTAAGATCTTATATCGAAATTGCCCAACTAACCGCAGTAATTGGTTGCTGAGAAAAGAGTAATCAGATGCCCCTGGGCAAAGCGCTCAAAACCATCCATCACGCATTCATGAGCACGTACAATCAATTGGAGGTCATTGTTGTTGCAGAATTCCATCACACGATCAGGCTGTGAAACATGCGACTTACAATCAGATAACTTATCTGGATACCATATACTCCACAAATTGACACATTGAAATCACACAAGCTCCTTATAAGACATACTCCCTCCGTTTCTCAAAAGTTGAGCTACTTATTTTAAAATTTTGTTTTCTTAAAATTGACCTATTTCATTAAACAAGGTAACATTTCTAAAATTGTCCTTTTGATTGATTATTATTAGTATCAGAAATATGTATAATTTGATATTCATGTTCATATTCGTTATGTAGGTGTTTTAAAATGCTTTCCAACGATATAAAGTTTATAAATATCTGTGGCATAGTTTGAGAGACATCATTTCTAAATTTTACCATTTTATTATTTTAAGGATATAATTGGAAAGAATATCTAAAAGTATTATTTTCTCCTCCTTCCCTTAATAATTGTGCAAACTTGAAATAGCTGAATTTTTAAGAAACGGGGGGAGTATTATTTTCAAAACTGAGCATAACCTCTGGCAAGATGAAAAGACTGAGAGAAACGAACTAACCCCGAAAGTTACTAATCCAGGACCTCTTGCGTTTGGGCGCAATCCTTCAACACTATCATTTTCTGTCGGGTCAGACCTGTGGTCAGAAAATTAGGTTAAAGAAAACTCAAACTGCGAGGCACAAAATTTATTCCGAATACAATTACAAAATATGTAGATATATCCTTACCACAATAAATCCATAAGAACAACTGAGCCTGCTTCCATTGTAATAGGACGTTGAAGGCTCTCAATCTGTTCCACATGATTTATAGAGCGACCAATGCCGCCATGCATGCAAATGATTTTCTTTTCAATTAGAGCTGCCAAAGGAAGCCAATTAAACAACCTATTTATTCTATGCCAAGCCCAAATACCATCCCTTTCGCCCTGTCAGCACATGGATTAAGTTAATAATTTGACAAACAAATTAGAGAAAAAACTAGACCGCCAATGAGAGTATAAAAATTACCATTCGTTCAATGCACTCGATCCTGAATCCAAACAGGGCATTAATATCTGCTGCCTCATGGTTTCCACGAATCAAATGTACATTTTGTGGATACTCGACCTGGGACATACAGATGACCGTAGAAAGACACTTAGTTCACCTTTATTTTATAAAGAACAGTATAAACACCAGAAGGAAACAAACGGGAAATGACACCCCCACCAATACCTTCAAGGCAAGCAAAAGACTAATAGTTTCCAAGCTGTGTTGGCCTCGGTCAACGTAGTCCCCTAAGAAGAGGTAGTCGATGTAACTGCAGATGCCATGAAGAAAACAAGGAGGGATTAGTGGGTGAATATTTACAAGTTCAGCAAAATATATGCTAAAATTTAGTAGGTGCCGAAATACAAACACTCACGCTATATCTCCTGCAGTTGAAGGAGACCCATATTCATCAAAGAGACGCATAAGGTCCCCAAATTGCCCATGCAAATCACCAAAAATCTTGACAGGAGCCTTGATCTGTAGTACACTAGGTTCAACAGAAAATATCCGTTCTGCGCTGTCACAAAGATCAGCTATTTCATTGCAGTCCAAGAAAAATTGTCTGCGAACAGGAGGCTTCCAACCACGAGGTTTCAGAAGATGATTTATCACCTGAATGAAAATGAGATGAACAATATGAAGCCAGCTAAATAAGACAAATCATACAATGATCAATAAAAAAGAAACACTTTAAATAATAGTGGGCCACATTGTAGCCAGTAAATTGCACATAGAAACTGAATGATCCAAACATGCTTTTGGATAGACGCTCGTCAATCGCAGCTAACCATAAAATATATCAACTTAAAGGACCTAAATATTTAGGGCTGGCCACCAGTATTGTATGATTCACTTAGCCAGTAATAAGCCAGATGCTCCCTTCTCTTCTAATTGTGATAAATTGACCCCAAAAAAAAAAAGATGTAAATTACTAGCTCGTAGTATCAGTAGGACTCATTTGTCTACATTATCACTTATCTTCTGTTTTAACTTTTGAGTTTCGTCCAACATATCCAGTGCATTTGACATTTCTATAATAATATTAACAGACGGAAATGTTTATAACATCTAATTTGACCTCCATACCTTCTTAGGCACACTATTGACAGACATTTGCCTATCTAACAACTTCCTTGCTGCAGTTGCACTCTCTGGAGTACCATAACTAACCCGCCTGCCTTCATTTTCAAATTGATCTATTGAAAGCTGCCTCACCATGCCACCCAAAGCTCCTCCAGTCTCTGCAGCTACAACAACCTGCATATATGTATAGCACAACAACGTCAGGGTGAATTGATGTACGAAACCCCTTCTTACAAATTAATCAACCATACAAAATAAAACTGAAACCAATGATACAAGAAAGATAAATGATAAATACTCACAGCTCTGTGATGCAAGCGAACTCCAGGAGGGGTAATGTTATTTGATAAGGTAGTTTCAGGCACCTTAATTAGTGTAGATATCTGTTTACCACTAGGGGTAGCCTCAGCCCCATGGTCCCTGTCTGGCTGTTCAACTTCCCCATTAACTTGTCTAGCTTTTGCTGCAGCTAATGCAGCACTGATAGCCTCAGCTTCTGCTGCTGAGGCCTCAACCAGATATTCAACACCTTTGCTCAATCTCCTGCAACATGGTTTATATTTATGTACCTCTATCCAAGAACTAAGAGGCTAAAAAGTACAATTTACTTGCTCCCCTGAGAATCTCAGAATTACAACATTAGATACCTGTTCCCTTGGAGCATCGCGTTCTCAGTACTTATATCAGTATACACATCCCCATTTACAGGAGGAGCAACAGGACTTCCTAGCACAACGGAACCATCGGGAGATCCTTCAGCATTCGCTTGCCTTGATTTTTCGTCAACAAAATACCTTCCGGTTAACCTTCCAGCTGGTACATTGGCTGCTGCAGCAGCTGCAGCATGCGAAGCTGCACTAGTTGTTTCAGCAGCTGCCAGATCTTCAGCGACAAGCAGATCGTCCAGCAACACCCCTACAATCAAACGTCAACCAAATGAAAGATGTAAATATACAATGGTCATATTGTGTTGGCAGCTTTGTAAAAACATAAGATGAAATGTTCTCGAATGATTTTTCTACTCACCACCACGTAGTCCACCATAAATGAAGATCAAATCACCTATTGCAGAAGCAGCATGTCTACAGCGCCTTGTCAACTCAACAGCAGCATCTCCACCAGCTGCATCAGCGCTATATCTGCCTGTCCTTGGACTTGTGACAACAGATTTCGTATCACACCAAACGCCTGCTGCAGTATCTAAGACTGAACATACAGATAAGAAATACTCAAGTAAGTCTTTATAAAGAATCACCAATGGGGGAATTTAATCTTTCCTAACTTATTATCACCAAACAATCCTGCACAGATGAGAAAGCATCACAAAAAAGCAAGGTTTGGTAACATCCGGAGACATGATGAACATACTTACACTTTTCCTTTCTTTTATCATACATTTGAACCATTCTCCTGATACTCCCAAATACACAATATTACTTCACACACATTACCATCAAGACAGTACATCTACCACAACCCACCATATCCTAATAACATGATAAATAACATGTTTAACCGTGACATGGTGGTTGAAAGCTTCGGTTAAATCCCGAAATCAGGAAACACACCAAAGATGAGTGAAATGGTGGGTTACCAGTAAGTTATAGTTACGTTATCATAAATGGTCACGTGTCTCCTAATTTCTATGAAACACGATCTTCACTATCATATTCTTATGACTGAAAAAAAAAGGTACCTGCTATGCTCGAAGAATCTTCTACCATTCGACCACCACCAAGTGCACCTCCAGAAACATGGAGTCGCGCATTCACGAAAACCTAAAATAGCATGACAAATGTTGTTAGTGATCTAAACTAGATAGTGCAACAAATACAAAGGAGAAAGAGAGGTATGAGAAACCTACTGCTGCATGTTGATATCTAGGAGAAGGTGAAACACCAGGAGCAATTGCCCACTCCCAACGACCATCCCTATGTTTTGCAAGACCGTACGCACTTGCCAATGGCTACAAGAATATATATGCCGTAAATAAGGTCAAACCAATTGATTTATGAAACCGGTAAGAAGCATCTGATATAAAAAGATGATGAAAACAAGTACATAGTTTCCATGTATGGCATCAATTATAACGCAAAGGACACTGAAAGAAATGGTACGCATTAATAAAACAGCTGATGCATATCAACAAAGATTTCTTCGAGTTCTGGAACTTAAGCATACATGACAGAAAAACTAAATGTCAACCAACATAAGAGACTTGTGTTTAATGGTGTACAATGCGAGTCTGACTAATTCTGCATACTATTTCAAATGATACAAATACAGTGACGCATTTTTGTGGAGAAGTTTCTGGCTCACCACACTATTAGCATCCCTCCCTCCACAGAGCAGAAGAAGACCATCAGAACGTGCACTCGCAGTTGCATACCTATTCAACGATTATAGATGTGAGCTTAAAACTATTGAAACTAGAAGTAACATACGCGACATTACGCTAACAAGAGTCACACTATATCTAATAGAACATTTTGGAAATAAAAAGAGTGTGAAGTAAGGATCTCACATGCATGGAGGTGGACCTTCTCCTTCAGGCTCCAACTTCCGCCATTCATAAGGCTTTGCAGCTGTATCTAGAGCCCAAACATCAGCCAGTGGCCTCTTTCCTGAAAAGCATCCATCACTTCTCAGAGAACAGTTTACCTTGGATACCTTTTTGAAAACTTAAACCCTCTCATCGTAAACCATGTAGGCCTCCAATCTCAAATGCGATCTGGCTTACCATCATTTCCTCCGATTGCCAACAGAAATCTTTGCCCAACTAGAGCCATCACATGTCCATACCGAGGCCCTGGACCAGGCCCTTGGACAACTACCCTGAAAATGCCGAGCATATCTCTTAGATATATAACACCTTAAGTTACTCGGTACAACCATTTGAAGGAACTGGGTGTATACCTGTGCCATCTTGGGCGTTGTTGTGTAAGGTCAAGAACATGAAGGTCCTCAGCGGATAAACCAGCAGGACCAATTCCACCCTGAGGCATATAAATTATAATGTGGTGAAGAGTGAGATTCTACTGCATCCTTAAACTTCCTTAAAGCATTATAAGCAAGAGCAATTATCTGCCAGTTTCTAACTAACCTGAATAACTACCATGGTACCCACGGCAGTAGCTACATGTGCTGCTCTTGGCGAGGGCTGTTCTCCAAGTGGAGTAACCCTAAATTCAAACACAACAAAAGAAACAATCCCACATAGCTGATAAATTTAAAATGGGAAGTGGCAACTCAACTATAAGATAAGAAACTATTTAGTACATTGTAAGATCAACAGTCCTAAACTTACTTAGTCCATTTATTTGACAATACATCATAACAATGTACATCTGCAGTTGCACCAGCAAGTCCTGCAATTTAATTTATTGTAAATCATCAATGGTCTACACAGTAACACACGTAATTAATCTACAATAACGTCATTATATTTAAATCATTCCAAATGATTAACTCGTTAATAACCAGCAAATCCAAAAGATGCATCATAACAAAGGCTCCAAATAAATTCACATTCATTGTTTATTTCATAAAACTCAATCCACTAGAAGTGAAGTTAGAGTTTTTAACATCGGGACAACATTATCTGATGCATAAAGCTAAAATTACTAGTGTTATCAGCAAACTAAAGTTGGGGGATTTGTAAATGGCGAGAATAAACAAATAAGCGTAGAAATGGGGGGGAAAGGGAACTCACGAATTCCAGCACTTCCAGCAGAAGAAGGAGGACCAGAAGCAGCAGAATTGCCTTCAAGAGCAGTAGCACCACCAAATAGTATAAGTCTAGGACCAATATAAGCAGGCGTACCTTCTTCTCCAACAGCCGCCACAGAAGTCAATGTATGACCACACCTAGGTCCAGGTCCATCTTCTTTCTTATCCATTAATGAACTGACGACAGTATAAGTTGGAGCTGGTCTTGGTCCTGCCACTACTACTTCAGGTTGCTGCTGTTGTTCTAGTGAAGTAGAAGAAGCACTAGTAGGAGACACCGAAGGAGAAGAAGAAGTCGATTCCTCATCATTTCCATCAATAGATGTAGTTGTATCAGCAGCAGCAGCATCTGAATTAGTTGAATTATTTTCCTGAACTGGATCTTGATCGATTTCTGACCCCATCGACGAATCCACATCCATTTCTTCTTCTTTTAATTAATTCCTTCTACTGCTTGATAATAATAATAATAATCAACTAGCCATAATCACTTTACTAATCGAAAACATTTCAAACTTTCCAGCTTGTCATCGATTCATTATCTATAAACAAAATCCCTGTTTTCTGAATCTAACCCCGATCTAATGATAAATATAAACAACAACAGCAATAATAATTTAAACAGAATCAAAGTGTTTCACAAATAAATTCTCTCTTCAAATCAGAAAATTTAGGTTTTGGTAAATTTCCCCTTTCCCTTTCTTTGTTTGATACTCGAAGTTGAAAGAATAAAGAAATACTAGTATGTATGTTTTAATGACCTAATACACCCACGCAAATGCCCATCTCTCTCTCTCTCTCTCTCCTCTTTTGTTTAGAGGGTGACTGAGTGACCTCACAATTAATCATCTCCAACTCGAACTTGTATTTTGCTTTCACAGAGAAATCTTGATGTAAAGTCCTTTCTGTTCGCCACGTGTTTTACTTTTATCAAGACATAAGTTACTTTTTTTCCTTTTCCTTTTTCTTTTTGATTACCACTTTTAAATGATCAAATCTGACGGCTAATATAGGCTTTGGAGTTTGATGGTACCGAGAATGTGGAGATTGTGCATCGAAGTTTGATACTTTGGGTGTATAGTGAACCTAGGATTACAATACGGACGATAAGAAAGGGCTGCAGTCAAGGTCATAGGAATGGTGATTGACTGATAGAGATAGTTCATGTTACAGGTTAAATCGCTAACCCTTAAAAAGGGTACACCAAACTTCTCTTTTTATTTCCTACTCTATTCTATTTTCGTAGGTCCTATTATAGTGACCATAATTTTTTATAATGATATTTTCTCATTAAATTTTTATTTTTATTTTTATTTTTAAATTAAATTTTTGTTATTGTTTTATGAAATAAAATCCATAGATTGTTGAGGCATAACCCTTTAACGACGTGCCACATCAGAACCCGATTGTGATGTTAAATAAGCAAGGGTCAGGTTGTCACCCCTCTCAATGACGTGTCATATAAGGATCTAGGTATGGTGTTAAATGAAAAAAAAGGTCGGATCGTCTCCCCGTTAGTAGTGCGCTACATCGTCACCCGGCTGCAATGACAAATGAGCGAGGGTCTGCTTACTCTACTCGACGAGTGCGAGGGGCAAAGGAAGCTAGCCAAAGTAAATAGGATTCGTCTAGGTAGCTAGAGTGTAGGATCCCTAAAAGGAAAGCTAAGAGAGATAGTTGATATTGCGGTTAGGATAGCGTAAATATCTTATGCGTGCAGGAGACTAAATGGAAGGGTCAAAAGGTAAAGGAGGTGTAGGGCACAAGCTTCAAGCTGTGATACACAGAAGAAGAACGAAACAATAATGGGGTGGGCGTTAGAAGACAATGGGATAAGAACCTCAAAAATAGAGTAGTCGGCGTTAGAAGACAAAGGGATGGGATCATTTTAGTCAAGATCGTAATGGGTGATATGGTTTTGAACGTCATTAGTGTGTATTCCCCACAAGTAGGTCTAAGTGAGGACGCCAAGTGGAAATTTTGGGAAGATCTATATGGTATGGGTAGAGGTGCACCTAATAATTAGAAGCTTTTCATTGGAGGAGACTTCAACGACCACGTTGGCGCAAGTAGTGGGGGTTTTGAGAGGGTGCATGGAGGGTTTGGGTATGGTGATAAAAACCAAGAAGCGAAAGAAATCTTAAATTTCATTATAGCCTATGACCTCATGATAGATAAAACCTTTTTTAGGAAGAGGCACTCCCATATAGTTACCTTTACTGCTGGACAACACTCTAGTCAGGTAGATTTTTTCCTTATTGTGGGAGAGGACAAACAAGAGTGCATAGATTGTAAGGTTATACCCAGAGAATATGTTGTATCACAACTCAACTCCTAGTATACGATTTTCGTCTCCGGATGCGTGTTTGACAAGATAAATGTGCCAAAATTACGAGGAAGAAGTGGTGGAAGCTCAAAGGTGACGCCTCAAGCGTGTTCAAGGATAGGGCGATGGAAAAATTTTTAAGGAACCTAGAAGAAGATGTGAATAGCATGTGAGAGAAGATGAGAAATCACATTCAGAAAGTAGTTGCGGATGTGTTTGGAGTAACAAAAGAGAATAGAGGTGAAACCAAAGACACTTGGTTGTGGATACAGACTCTAGAATCCAAGGGCTTTAGACTTAATAGGAATAAAACCGAGTATATGAGGTGCGATTTCACCGATGCTAAAGCGGAGATGTAGATGTTGCTTTAGTTGGACAAGAAGTATCTAAGAAGGACACTTTTTGATATTTTGGGTCGATACTGCAGAGCGGTGGTGAGATTAATAAGGATGTTGGTCATAGGATTCGAACGGGATGGATGAAGTGGCGACAGGCGATGGGAATCTTATATGACAAAAAAATCCCGCAAAAGCTTAAAGGAAAGATATATAGAAGGGCGATTAAACATGCGATGTTGTATGGTGCCGATGTTGGGCTAATAAAAGACAACATATTCGTAAAATAAATATAGCAGATATGTTCATGCTGTGGTGGAGTTGAGGTCATAGTAGACAATACCGAATTAGAAATGATGATAAACTTGGAGTATGGTGCCGATTGAGGAGAAGCTTATTCAACACGGACTGAGATGGTTTGGACATCTCCAACAGATACCTCCGGAGGCACTTGTGTACACTAGTATTATAAGTCGTGTAGTAAACACAAAGAGTGGAAGGATTCGACCAAGATTAACATAAGAGAAAGCAGTGAAAGAGACTTAAAAGAATGGAATGTGTCCAAGGAATTGGCTTCAAACATAAACGCGTGGAAGTTAGCGATCCATGTACCAGAACCATGACTTAGGAGTTTGGTTAAAATTTATTTAAGAGTAGCATTAGTGGATAAGACTCGATTTAGCGTCCTGGGATCAAAGACTTAGAGCTTAGGACCATGCCCCATAGGATTTATTAGTATGGTTAGTATTTGGATTATTCCTAGCAATGTTCGTAGCATTACTATATTTTTACTTCTTCTTTTTTCTGCTTTTGGTTCTGGTAACTTCAATATGGGTTTCATTTCTAGTCTACCCCAATTTATTTGGAACTAAAGGATTGGTGGTTATTGTATAAAATTATATTCAATACAATCCAAATCTGAAATAGTAAATAGTATCTCCAAAAATAGGAAACAAATATGTTTAACATCTTTCTTGTTTATCTTCTTTCGTTATTTTTTTCTTTCTTATTAAAATATAGTTACCAATTTTATATAACTCTAATTATAAAATTTATATCTTTTCCATTTTTATAACAATATGACATTTAATAGGGATAATTTAGTAAAATCCTTCGATTTTCGTTTTTTTTTACTTTTCTAAAACGGACTAAAATAAAAAGATGTAGGGCATAACAATATTTTCCAATTTACTATGCTCAAAGGGGAATGTTTTTTTGTTGTTCGTTAGCAAGGTAAAAAATTATTGGTACAGACTCTATAAAGAGGCCATTTTTTTTCAAGCATAATGTATTATAATAGTTTATCATGGCGAATGTTAACCCCTGGAGTTGTCCATTACAAACTGCCTCAGGAAATTGAGAATAACATAATCCCAAAAACTGGTTTGAAATTGTATATGGTGATTTTTTTCCCCTAAAGGAAAAATAGTCATTTCGTAATTGGCCAGTCCATCCCAGATTGTTTACTTATTCAAGGCACACTTAGGTCTCATAAATATGGATTAACTTTCAAATCTCACAAGAGAAGTTTCAGTTAAGCCTTATTGAGAAGAAGCTTCAACCAAAAAGAGACGAAGCTTCGGCTAACCTTTAACGAGACGAGACGAAGCTATAATTAAGCCTTACCGAGACGAGGCTTTAGCCAAGACTATGATGATACTTTATCCAATATGAAGCTCAAAATTATCCAAGGACGAAGCTCAGCCTAATTCAAGATAAATCTAAGCCTAATTCCAAGGCGAGACTCGAGCCTATACCTAATACGAGGTTCAAGCCATCCTCAAGGATGCAACCTGAGCTTCAGCTTCAACTGATGCACGGCTGGACCTTAGTTTAATAACAACATCAACTTATGATATCTAATATTCATGAAATCATGCCAAACAACAACATTATATCATGATATCTAACATTCATGAAATCTTGCCAAATAACAACATTAACTCATGATGTCTAATATTCATGAAATCGTGAGAAATAAGAATATTAACTCATGTGTCTAATATTCATAAAATTGTATTATTTCTACAACGTACATCTAAGCTTCACGGGCTAGCTCAAGTATCTACAACGTCTCTGAGTCTTGAGCACATCTCAAGCCAATAACGACTCATGACATTTGAGATTCATGAACTTGTCTAAACTCAACAAAGTTTCGAGTTTACAAGTAAGTTCACAACGACTTCCATCCCCCTAAGTATGCAAGCTCGGCAATGGGATCTTCACGAGGGAACTAAAGGTTTTTTTTTATTCAAAGACAGACACCAGGCCACAACTCTTCTTCAGGACCGGCCTTACCTCCGCTCTTCGTACAAATAAACAGTTATGTTAGGTCGATGCTCGACCTCAGCCTTCGCATCTTCTTATCTAATCGACAGACATCCAGCTCAATATTTGACCTCAACTAGAGCAAGCCATAGATCATCTTCAGGACCGACGCTGACATAACCTTTCTTCGGAGCAGGCTCTGCCTTTTCTCTCTTTTGAAAAATGGTCATACTAGGTCAACACTCAACCTCATCGAAGCTTGTACTATACACATGACACACATATCCAATATAAGCTGCCTCGAGCTCACTCATAATTTAGGCCGTCTACAAACGTACAAACACGAGTATTCCTCTACTTAAGAGAGTATTACAACAACACATTATATACGAAGGTTGACTAAGTCACAACATGAGGGAATGTCTTTGGGGTTTTGGTCTGGTGGTGATAGACACATTTTAGTGTCTAGATTGCACCTTAGTTCCTATTAGGTTAGTACTCTTTAGTGTGCATTTTACGTGTTTTATGGCTTTTGTAGGTACATCGGATAAATAAGGAGTTGTGGAGAAAATTGCTTAAAGAAGTGGATAAGGGGCACCCTCAAGTCAACCCGGTCAAATCGGGGCAAACACGAGTCAACTCGGTCAACCCGAGTTGACCGAGTCAACTGCAGCACGGGATCGGACGGAACTGCTGCATACAACTGGACACTTTGATTCACGGTAAAACTTGGATATTTTCGGCTCAAATTGATACACAAGATAGATAGGACCAATACAAGACTAAACACGTGAATAATTAGAGGTTTACGCCTGGAAAATAGCCCCAAATCCGAGTTTCGCCGGAAAAAGGGTATTATACTTTGATTCGGATTTGGATGAATTTAGGAGTGTTTTGGAGAGTTCTATTAGGTTTAGAACTCTCCCTAGGGTTTCTACAACCTATATAAACCAAGAGAAGCCAAGAAAAATGGAGGGGGAGAAGCCTAGAGATCGATTTTTGGAGTCACCGGAGTTTGGCCGGAACTGGACAGCAATCCGGTCACCGCCGGTGCTGTTCTTCATCTACCACCGCCTGAGAAGACAACACAGCAACGTCCACAAGTGTTGCTGATTCAAACTGCTCCTGTTACCTATTCTTTTAAACCTTTGTTGCTTAGAAACACTTCTGTAACGGCTGAACCCTGTTCTTCAACACTTATAAACGTATTTGTTCAGCTGTTGCACTATTCTTTAACCTTGTAATCAACTTTTTGAGCAATGAAAAGGTCTTTTGAGCAAGTTTCTCCACCATGAGCTAAGTCTATTTACTGGGATGATGGATAAGGTATTTTTCTCAATTTTATGTGATTTAATTATTTTCTAATAATTATTTATAATTCTTTTGTTATTAGAATTGCATAGTTTTAAATAGTGAAAACGGTTTTCTTTCAACAGTTGTGCTTTTGCTTGATGGATTATGCTTGGTTAATTAATTTTCATAGTCCATGCTTGTGATTTACCTCTGTTTGTTAGCATAACAAAACCAATTTTGGCAATTACTTGCGCTTCAATTAATTTAAAAAGAATTATCTGATTAATCACATAGGTTGTTAGAATTACCTGATTCCTGATTCCTGGTCCTTTTAAAATTATTCAAAAATCATCTTTAGGTTATTTAGTCTTTTTCATACTCCTGGAATTTTCTAGAGTTAATTTAAATCATTATTTTCTAAGATCATTACCTTTACAAGTTCGAGAAACGATCACCTTATTTACCACTATTAAAATTACATCAGGTGGTCTATGGTACGTGTGAATATCAACCCATTCATACAGGAAGTGAACAGTCGGTCACAAGGAACCAGCTGCGGAAGATAGACTCAAATCCTTGATCGATCCATACTTGTTCTTGAGATTAGATGAAGATGTGCTTATCTTACTCCTCATCCTTATCTCAACGACTTGATATTAGGACTTTGTAGGCGATAAATAGTCCAAATATCGATTAATCTGAAATACATCACAGCCTCAGAACAATACCCTAGATACAGAACTTTCTCTCAGAGATTTTACTGCAACTCTCATCTTTTCTCCCTAAAACCATCTTGATCCCTCTCATGTAACTGAAGCAGTCTTCCAACGACCATCATCTTGGTGTAAGCAAGGGTTGTTCATAATCAATCTTCCGCACTAATCATAAACCCTAATTGACAATCTTTATCTATTTTCCCCTCTCCATTTTTCGTCATCTATATTTTGGAGACCATAGTGAGAGGTTGGTCACTCATTCACAATCCCAGATCACAACCATGATCACCACCAGGAGGAAAATGATACCTCAAAGACCAATACTGGTACTAGTATTGAACGTCCTGGGGAGCTAGTTATTAAAACTATGTCATTAACTCTTGGGTTTCTCGCTAAGAACCAGCAAGATCTCTAGAATGCTCACTAAGACCTTTCTAAAACTCAAGTTTCCATATTGAAAAACATGAAAGCACTAGCAGATAGATCAGTTGTGCCTGATTCCATACGTCTAGGTCAATTCTGAACTTACCAAAAGAGAGATCCTGAGTCTTCTAAAAATAATGGTGACAGAAGCCCTTCTACATCAAACCATAATGTTAAACGCATTGACAATCACACTCATGATTTTCAAAAACCACAGAGGGACAAATAACAGGCGACTGAGTATTTCACACTCGCCGATCTTGAGAGGCTTTTGAACGCTCACGAAAGAGAGAAAAATGCAGATATGATGTTCAGCCATCGCCCTTCTTACTCATTTGTAATACAACTTATAATACAACTTGCCTCTCTTCCTCGAGGATATGTCTCTCCATCATTCTCCTTGTATAACGAGATCATAAAAATCAACAAGCATGTATCTTGTTTTCTCGAGTCACAAGGGGAATACGAGTCAAACCATGTCGTACGAGTGAAGAAGTTCTCTAAGTCACTAACCGAAAGAGCCTTTATCTGGTATAAGAATATAGCTGCCAACATTATAGCATATTGGAGTCAGATGGTCGAGGCCTACTACGGATTGTACTTTCTATCTCAGAGAAATTAACAAGGACAGATCTCAGAAGAATATCCCAACGAAACAGCGAACACATGAAGGTGCAATAATTTGTTGGTCAGGAATCGTACCTTCATAATATTAAAATTTCGGTTGAGATGTACATTTGCTTGGATAATTCAGTGTTACTTTGCAACTATTTAGAATCTAGAACCTTAAACTAAGGTTTATATACTTGTTAATGAAGTTTTCTGGAAGGAGTAGAAATGAAAAGAAAAATTAAGAGAGAAAAATTAAATATTAAGCTTATTGAAGAATAAATTCTGATTTACAAAATGAGCCTTACTGGATATATCTACATGAGATGATCCACATGTTCTTTGTGTGATCGGTAGGGACCAATTACATATCATATATGGTACCAAGCAGATAACTTTAAATTTCCCGCTTCATAGATGGGAACATTTGATCTTCATTCTTGTATATTCCATCTCTCTAGGTACTTATCTTGTCAGCTTACAGATAGCTTAACTTCCTTCAACTCTAAAGCCCAGGTCCTCGATGTCCAACCATCTCTTCGTTCCAGGTGTTTACTCTTTGGTTTCCATCTTTATTCTCTAGAATATATGTACAAATGTCTGTATAACTGGAGTTGTTACTACACAACCTTAGCTGCTACCACGTGATTCAGGCAGTTAGAGATTTCGACTCTATATTTCTTCATAGCTTCCATACTGGCACTGATGGGTAGATACGATATTTTGTTATCTATATATTTGTCCTAGTTTCACTAAAGCTAGTTTGAGACTTAACTTTAACTAATCTGTAGTTCGTATGACATCAGTGCCTTAGGTAGCTTTTTCAGTTGTTCTTGTTTTTTTAGCTGGTTTAGCTATTCTGTACTTGTATCTTGTACAACTATACATGATACATTTATTATACTTGTTAATATTTATCTTAGAGTTTAGTTATATATATTTAATTATCTTTTGATATCCTTTTGTCTGGTATTTTTCCGATGTTCGCTTATCTGGGATACCTTATCTTACATGAGATACTTTCTGGATCGGCTCTTTGGAGATTATCACATCATATTTGCCCCTAGTTTTATTAAAAACTAATTTCAACTTTAGTTTTCTTGTAAGTTCGATTGTTTTAGATAAACTCTTCTGGATTTTAAACTTCCATAACCTTTCTGATTTATAACTTCTAACCTATATGGATGCTATTAATGCCATATCTTCTCTTTATTGGCACGATTTCTAATATTCTTTTGAAGTTTTGTTCACCTCACCCAGAATACCAAAAGTTCTCAACTTTGGTGGGTGACTGTTAGTTTTTAGATCATGTTTAAATTACTGCCCGTAATGGGTTTCTGCTTTTATACATGTCATTCATTTTTTGGTTAACTCAGAGGTGTCATCTACACGTGTTTAGGCTATTTCATCCTTTCTCAAAATTTTCTCTTTCATACAAAAAAGGGTTGTAGCTGTGAATTCTAGGTCATTAATTCTAAACCCTTGAATCTTTAAGATTTTCAATCTCTTAGTTTTAATCTTTTATCACAATTTTTATTCCCGCTCTTTCATATTTCAATGGTTCTTTATTAGACAATCAGGTTGATCAAGTTGATCAAAATATTGACTTTAATTAGGATCAGGATACCAATTTTGACGAAAGAGCTTTTTCTTCATCTTTTCAAGGAAATGATAATAATCCAAATTATACTTTGGGATCTCATCAAACTGATGAAGTTGATTAAGAAGTTCTTCCTACAAATCCTTTTTCATCTACGTCAGGAATTTACAGCAACTATCCATTTCTTAAAGATCATAATTTTTGCTTGTTCCTTATTATTCTTCAATTTCTCGAATCAAGGATTATTCTCAGTGTAAGCTTCTGATTTTTGTGTCACATCTTAAATTTATGACTCTTCCTCTCCCTCCCCCTCCCATTATTCAAGAATATCTCATACTGGTTGGACTTGGTCCTGGCTAGATGAATCTCAGGTTCTATATATATTCAATGAATAAAGTTGTTGCTTTCAATAAATCGGTTAAGGAATAGGCTAAAACAATTACTGCATTGGATATCTTCTAGAGATATTCAATTAAATCTCCAGGAAAATCTGTAGATTTACTTTATATTTGTAGAAGAAACCCTCATACTAGTCTCGATATCGAATATCTGACTACGAAGAAGAAATCTTAGTTTTCCAAGGTTAATTATGAATCTTTCCCCATTATGATTTCAAGTAATTGGGAGTTTGATCGAGCTCATAAGATGATGATAAGAGAGTCAAAATTTTCTTCTCTAAAAAGTCCATATATTTTAAATATTTTAATTCTCCAGCTATATTATATTTTCGACTAATTTAGAACCAGCTATGTTCAACTTAGTTAAAGTTAACTCAGTTGTTGACCTTATGATTATTATTGAGATTCTTATTTTCATGTCTTATTAGATCTTGGGAAAGATAAGTCTGCGATTACTAGAATGATCGAGACTTATAGATTTCGAGATATTGAAATTCCTCCAGATTCAGAATTTAACTCTTCCAATTGTTTCTAGGACCCAACGCCCTAGATATGTATTTTTATAAATTCTTGGTTCAATTTGTAGTCTTCTTTTCACCCATCTCTTATTTATTGTAGCTTTTCCTTTTTTATTCAAGAATAATGCTAAATCTTTCCATCTAAATTCATTGGTAGTTATAGATGCTATTGAGGTTTAGTTATTGTTGAGTGTTCCAACCCCAACAATACTATCGTTATTTCCAGTATTAATGCTGATTTGGGAGCGTTTGAGAAGGGTGCTTCTTCCTTTGTCCAAGTTCCCAATGAAAAAAAATCTCGTTCTAGGATTCCTTCCAAGTTGAAGAAGGGTAAAGTTAGTTCGGCTGGGAATCGTAATAATTTTAGTTGTTTGAATTCTTTTGAAAGTCCTCAAGTTGTCGATCAGCTGTTGGCTTGTAAAAAAACTTCTTCATCAACTCTTAAGTTTGAAACTAGCCAACAAGTTTATCAGGTAGGTGTATTACATTCCTTCTTTTGATTGATTGATCATTATTTATTTATTTTACTTCATATAATCCATAACCCATGCTTTTATTTTCTTCACTTCCTTCTTCAGCTTCGCGTTCATGTACATAATATCATAGCTTACAATGATGAAGTTGAACTGAAGCTGAGAAATTCTTTTGAAGAGGTAAAAAAACTTAAATTGAATTTATCCCAATCTCAGGTTTCTGAAGCTTATCTTAAGGATTAGTTATCCTAAAAGAATAAGGAGCTTGAACAATTGAATCAACATATTACTTTGTTGCAACAAGGAGGAACTTTGTCCTCTGGTTATTTACCTTAGAACAGATCCCATCTAGCTCTTCCCCTTCCTGCAACTGAATTTTTTTTGAACAAACTTTGATTTTACATCCTATTAGTTATGTTACTAATGTTTCTCCATTGAAACTTGTGATAGATGAGGGAGTTGCTCTTATATTTTAGTAGGTTAATCCATCGTTAGATTTAACTTCTCAATTATCTGGAGAAACAAGGGTGATAGTTAATGAGGTTCCCACCGTCGTTGAGAAGCAAACTAATTTTGCAGAAAAATCATCATCTGCGTATTCTTCTAGTGGTAGGCCATTTATGAGGGTTCTTATGATTCTCATCCATATGAAGATGATTCCTCTAATGCATAATTATGGATATCCATTGTAGGATTTTTTTTTTTTTGTATTCAAGTTGTATTTTTTTTATTTTTCTTTTTTGTATTCGATAGTTAATCTATTATTCTTATTTCTCATCTAGATGAGTTCTTTTTTCCTTATTTGCACTTGTTATAGTTTATATCCAGATCCATTATTTCATATATGTTGTTTCAGCTTTCAGTTATGCGCTTTCATTGTTTGATCATAAATGAGTTCTCATTTTTAACTTTATCTCTTAGTTGTGTACTTTATGTTTATGTACTTTTTCCTTTTTGCTTTAATATCTCAGTTAATAATTTTAGCTGCTGGTGTTCTAGATTATTTAAGACTTTATATGTTCAAGTTTATTTTGTGAGAGATTAAATTCTTCAGCTGACTCAAGATTATTATTTTTCAACTTTGTTTTAACCCGAGACACTTAATTTCAAACTTCTTATCCTAATTTTCACTCTATAATTTGTCCCCCTTATCACTGTTTTTTATTTTTCATGGCATTTTCCCTCACATTAGGAACTACAATTTCATCTCCTTAAGTGTGGTTGTGACATGTCTTATTTCGAGGTACCAGGCCAGGGTTCCTTCGTGTTGTCAAGATACTGGTCTGGAGTCGGTAGGTCAGTACTAATACGACTTACTCTCTCACCAGGATAGGTCCTTTAACTCTTTTGCTTCCGTAGTTGTTGTCCTTGGGTTTTGTTAGTTGTTTTTTTTTACCATCATGACCTTGTCGACCAGATAGTGGGCTACCACAGAGCCTTTGCTTTTTTCTGACATTTCGAAGGAAAAATTTTGAGTTCTCTCATTATTCGAACAATCTTTATTTTTTCTTTCTATGGATTTTTTTTAGATACAATCAGTTGTTAGATTCCAGATATTATGACTGTTTTTCAGATAAATTTCAGTTATAGATCACTTTTATCTTCATAATTGGTCATCGAGCTCTTTTAGACTGATTTGGACTAATTTATTTGAGGTCTTTTTTATCCTTAAATATTTAGATTTATAAACGGATTTTTCAAGATATCAAGATAAATTTTGTTACATTAATTTTAAACCGGAAAGCTGAAAGGTTATAAATCTAAAAAGTTATAGTATTGTAAAAGCTAAATAGTTATAGAGCTATAAAGTTGTACCAATCGAAAAACTATTGAAAATACTTTTCCTTCTTTTCAGCTGTAATCTTTGTTGAATTTCAATATATTTTACCCTCAGGTATATAATGTTTTTGTTCAGTTATGTCATCTTCAAGTTACTAGATCTTTCCATTGATTAGTTCAGATTCCATTTTTACTGCTAGTGCTTCGCTTGAGAATTTAATTCTCCTTTTTCATATATTTTTTTTGCTAACTCTTAATCCTCTAACCATTTTATCGTTCTTCTCGGATAAGATAGTTCACAAGCTCGGCTTCATTTATTATTTCTTTCTGGTTCTTAGATGATTTACTTCATGTTCACCGAAACCAAAAGTATTGATTATCTATATCTGATATTGCAATTCATATATTTTCCCTGCATTAATTTTTTGAGATCAACTCATAATTCGTTTATGTTTATTAGATATCTCGTATCTTTCAGCTTCTGGTCTATCTGTGACCATATTTCAGCTATACTTTTAGTTATTATCTATATTTTTCAACTTATGACTTTATAGCTTTCATCTGGTCATTTTCTAGATATCAACTTATTTTGCTGTCAAGTTTACTTGATTATTCCGTCTCTTCTAATAGACGATAGAGAGAAGAAAATAAAATTAGATAAGGTAAAGATGGAAATTGAAGATAAAATTTGTATACACGAGGGATAAGAGATTATAGATAAGAGAAAGATAAATCTTGGAAATTAAAAATATTTGAATTTATAGATAGGAGATCCTGGGACTATATAAAATATTTTTGAAATTCAGCTCGATTGTATTTATGTACGATATCAGGTTACCTCATGGTGTGGTTCTCCAGATTCTTCATGAACTGTGAACTATTTTTGCTTCCTTGCGAACTGTTCTTCGATTATTTTACATGTGATATCTTCCTCAAACATCTTCGTTTCAGACCTTTTAAACCTTTCTCGTGTTACCATTTTTTGGTTGATTCTCCATCGAATTTCAACTTGATAAATTTGTTTTTAGGTTTCAACTCTCCAGAGTATTACTCCTGAATTAGAACTAATAATCTTCCAACTCTGACTTTTCGTTTCAACTCTTTTTTTTTAGCTTCCAGATTATTTACTCTAGGTGTAGAATTATTAGATGTTATTTTTCTAGTTGCAGTTTTCATCATCTGGAGTTGTATTTTAGCGAGGTTGTAGGAGTTAGTTTTCAGATGTTTAGCTTCAGCTCTTTTTTTCCATCACCTAGCATCGTTGGCTGGTACACTTCTTTTTGTCTCATTGATAACACAACTAACTCTTTTGATACTTAATTGTTTCAATATTTACATGTTCTCCCATTGTGATTCTAAATTTTAGCTTCTGATGTTATATGGACGAGATAACTTGTATAGCATGTAACTATTCTCTTTATAGGATCACGTTATATGGTGACCTGGTGTTAAGCATTATAGTTTCTACATTTATCAAGATTGGTCCAGCTCTTACACTCAATATTATCTCTCCCATTAAATATGTTTTCGAGCAGGTTGAGCCCACAATTGTTAAGTTGTTGCTTTTTTTAATTACTTCTCTTATTATCCCATTTTTAAGGGTGCTTGGAGGTAAGTGATGTTGCAGGTTGAGCCTTGATCGATCAAGATTTTCTTACAATCCAAACCGTCTATCTCCAGCTCAACCACCAGAGCATCATTGTGGGGGAAAGTTACTACATCTAGATCTCTCGAGGAGAATGTGATGTCCGTTAGAGGTAAAAAGAGATCCTCACAGCTAGGATGTATACATGTTGTAAATTCGAATATCTTCTGTTTTCCCTTTTGATCATCTTTTGCTTTATTTCTTGGTATTGACTGGATCATATTTATACATCATTTTAATATATTAGCTGGAAATTTACGTCATGAACTTGATCTTGCTTCAAATTGGACAAATTCTTTCAGATGACCATCTTTTACTAAATAATCAACAAATCTTATTAGGTTCTTGCATTCATTTATGTTATGACCTCTCGCATCCCCTTCCTTCGTTGCTCATTTTATTAGGTTGTACGAAATATGGCTTGTCTCTCATGTACTGGAGAATCACTTCAGGTGTAGCGTTTAGCTTTGAAAATTTATGGGATTCCTCTTTCCATATTTTATCAGCCTATTTACTGAAATTTGTTCTCTTAATTGGTTGTTCTTTATGGTTGGGAGAATGATTTCTTTTGAGGTCCACGACTTGATTTGACGAATATACCTTGTGGTGAGAGATTATATGCATGTTGTCTTGTTCTCTTCTAATGAACTTTCCAGCCTTACTGTATAATTCTTCAAAGGTATCCATTTGAGTTCCAATAAAATAGTTCCTTATGTCTCCTTTTAGTAATGTTTTCTTGAACAGGACGCATATTACATCCTCATTCGTCTTGTCGACAAGTGTTGCAGCTGCTTTATATATTCTAAGAAAGTCTATGAACGATTCATCTTCACCTTGAATTACTCTTACCAGCTATTCTATCATGTTACCTTGCCTGATATTGCAGGAGTAGTTCTGGACTATTAATCCTTTTATATCTTCAACTTTTTGACTGAGTTTGGTGGTATACATCTGAACCAGATCAGTGTATCATCCTGCAAACTTGAAAGGAAGAATCTATCCATAAACATGGGTATTATCGAGATGCAATGCCATCATCTAATCGTAATATAAGATATATTCATTCGGATCTGTATCTCCTTTAAAGTGGGAAAATGATGGTAAATGAGGTTTTTCTGATATCTTGCATTCTCTGATTTGACTCGATAATGGCCCATCCTTGAATCTGAATGTAGGATCATCCTTTGGCTTGTTGATAAGCGTTTTTCTTATTTCTTATTGATCTTTGAGTCTCTTTTACAATCTTATTTCCATTCATTCTCTTTTCCAATCTTATTTTCGTTGATTCTTTTGCTGAACTAACCGTAGTTATAATTAGCTTCGATTCTGAGATAATATGCCAGGGTGGAGCTCCATGTTGGCTAGAGAAGTGTCTGTATGGATTTCTGATAAGTGCATAATTTATACATTTTGAGTATCATTTCCTTATACTTATTTGCTATATTTTGTGTGAATTACCGTGTTTTATTATTATTTTTATAGTTTATGTGTTTTATTAGGTTACATCTCTGAAACAAGTGAAATTGAGCTTTACAAGAGAAGAATTACCAAAGACCCAGTGGAACTCAGTATGTTCCAGGATTTCTACCCACCATTTTGTAGAGAATTGAAAGGCAAAGCCAATGCAAAAAGAATGAGGTCGTTCTGTGTTCGTATGAAGAAGTTATGAGCAAAACCGTGAAACCAACTTGAATTTGGTATCTGTTGGGCCTTAATGGGCCTGCACGGGAAGAGAAATAAGGGAAGCGTTTTGAACTCGCATTTGACGTGAAAATTAGGGTTTTTGTTGGTTTTTGAGGAGGTTAAGTCTCCTAATTGGACAAGGAATCAAAAGGAAGTGGAAAAGTTTAATGAGACTAGGTTTCCTAGTTGGATGAGGATCAAGAGGAGGTTACCAAAGCCTATATAAAGGGAAGCCTAGATACAATTTAAAAAAAACAACTTTTCACAGAGAAGAAAATACCTCCGGATACAGAAGCTTTACGGGTATAAAATTAGAGAAGCTGGAACAAGGGTTAGTTTGTATTTATTTTATTATTAATTTGTATGTCTTTTGAGAAAGCCATGTTGGGCTAATTCCCTTGTTATGGCGAAAGGATGAACTTGTAGAGATAATTTTATTTGTGTTTCGAAACTAGGGTTTACAACTGTATGAACTAAATATCATTAATTTGTCTCTCTCTCAACGTTTTACCGTCTCGACGATTTTTCATGTTTTATGCCACGTATAGTTCATTGTTTGATCAGTAGAAGGACTCGTTGAAACCTTGTATTTAATCGTTTTATGAATATTCTTTGACTTTTTATGCCCCGTATACTTAGTACTTCGAAATTCTACTTTAGGTTGAGAATAAACAATTCTTTTTGAAATCGAGACCCTATGTGACGAACGCAATTAAAACCTAATTTACAACGGATTCCCGGAACCTTAACGTTTTCCTCTTATTGTTTTCAAACTTTATTAAATAATTTTAATTCATTAGTTAATTTAATTCTTTATAAAAATAAAACCTAAAAAAATATTTTAATCCATACTCCTCGTGGGAATGAACCGTATTTGCTATTGTCTACATCTTTCGACACTGTGCGCTTGCGGTAAAACAAAGTCGGTTTTCCGACGCATCAAGTTTTTGGCGCCGCTGCAGGGGAGTTTTTTTCAATTAGATTTTTATTTATTTTTATTATTTTGTTCGATTTTACGCTTTTTGGTATTTATCTTCTACTGCAGGTTTTGGGAACGGAAACGAAAAGAAATTGAGCCAAAGATTTTGGTAATTAAAAGACTTGGAGTAAAGTTAAAGCTGAACGAACGTAGAAGAAGACAAATAGTTAATTTTTACTTTTTAGGATTTTTATTAGTTAATTTAATTTAGAAAACTGTATTAGGAAATTTTTGATTATTTTTGTAATTTTCTTTTAGTTTTGGACATTATGGACATTATTATTATTTTTAAACCCTACGGAAGGGTAGTATTAAATATAAACTGCACAGGGAAGGACGACAATTACGATATTGTCTCGGCCCCTTGGGTTCGTACACTGACACAGGAGTCAGTGGCCTGAGTCGACTTCGACGGTTCATCCCCCGTCTTCTACGGGAGGTAAGATTCGATCAATCCACGAATCCCTTGCAAGTGGGTTTACTGTATTCCTTCGTGTGCATATATGTTGAGGACCTGAATACGGATTTACTTTTCTAGTAAAGGGCAAGAATTGGCCATATAAGATAAGAACTCGGATTTCATCACCGTTTCCTTCTTGCCCGCTTTAGGAACACGTTACCAAATGCGAACCTAAACCTTAAAATTTTGACTAGAAAGAGACTGATAGGGTAACGAGCTTAAAGGAAACTCGTTCAAAAGGACTGTATTGGTTACTTTCTTAGTCTAACTCGAAGTTCAGGAAGATTATTTTAAGTTGATTAGAGCCGCCTTGTAACCCAGGGAAAAGTTGCCAAAGAGACACGGTTATCAAAGCTCCTTAGAGCTTATCCTGTTTCTCTTCGACTTAATCAAATTCGGATCGTTCTACGAGGTTTTCTAGAACTGTAACTAGTTGCCTTTCGAAAGAATAAAAGCTGGTCTAGAAACAATCTAAGTGGAGCCATCATGCTTTTTGTTTGCTAGATTCAATAGGTGATTTGGTTGAGTCAGCCTTGCTTGTGATTGTTTATAAATTATACACACGGGAGGTAAGTAAATATTTGATATTCTCGCAAATCTTTTGCAAGGTGAGTTATTGGGTAAATTTTTCTTGGTGTTATGGATCCCGATGATTTGGATTCCTTTACTGCATTTTGGAATCGTTCCAAAAGAGACGGGAAAGAGGAGTCATATAATAGTTCACTTGGGGAATATGTATACACACCTTTTTATTATCAGGAACCTAAGAGAGAAGAATGTGTAAATAATGATTGGAATTATTCTCATGGGTATGATCATTCCGTACCTTGTGAAGGTTATGATTATTACCAACCTTACCCAGGTTATGAGTTACATTATACTAATTCCAATTATTATTCACACAAGTATAATTCACAATATAGGAGAGATGATCGATCATACTGTGAACCATCTGCATCACTCTCATCTAAGTTGGAACAGTGGGGTCACGACCTTGGAAAATCAATTGAACAGTGTTGTCATAATATTGCCAAATCAACTGAAGGATCTTCTCAAATACTTTCTGAACTTTTACAACAAGTAGATGATTATCCTCCTTATAATGATTCGAGTTCTAATTTATATAATTCTCATGATATTAATAATGAAACCTTTAGGAACAATGAACCTTTGTGTTTTGAGAATGATGATGAACTTGACACTTGTGATTATTGGAATGATGACACTGTTATGACATTTGAATCTAGTGTATCTTTTCCAACTCACGATCATATTAATGATGATATGCCTATTCAAAAGGATGAGGTTTGGATTAGAAACCCTATGTATTCAGATGATGATGATTTAGAAGAACCTGTTTATACAGGGGATACTATTGTCGAGTTTAATAACTCAGAGGCAGTAGTTGTGAAAACCTATATACCTTCTAATCATGTACATTCTGAGATTCATACTGGTCACCTAGAAGAGGATAATAACGATCTAATTAATCATGAAACTGTTTGCATAATTGATGAAATAGTCCATGATACTTACTTGCAGAACCATATAGATGATCCATTAGAGAAATTCCTAGCCCATTGTAGATTTGATATGGACGATGATAGTGTTATAAATGAGGTGAAAACTTTGTTAGGTTATGCACCACCTGATCATAATTTAGAAGAAGCAATTGACAATTTTCAAGAATCTGACGATCTAGAAATTAGGGAAATTTTGACTAGTCTATCTAGAGATACCCAAAATTCTAAGTGTGGGGGTGATTATCATTCCCATTGTGCCTTACCTTTGACTCTTAGAAAGTTCCCTAACTTGGGGATTGATATATGCACCTCTACTATTTTGCAAGATCATCTCCACACTATACATCATGAACCTAATGTCTAGAAAGAAGTTCAGTTGTTAGAAACCCATCCTCTGGTCGATGTGGTTTATCTAGGCGATAATACCAAGATTGACTTTGTTTTCCCACCAAAATATTTTCTTCCATATGTGGGAACGTATGAATTTCAAATATGTCAGTTATTAAGTTTTGAGACTAAGCCTGATTACTTTAGGAGAGTAGAATCGACACATTTGCTTAAGAATGACCACTTTTATAGTAATCAACTGTGTGAGTCAAATCATATTGACTTTGAGGATCCACAATTATTCAGGTTATTATTATATGCTTCTAAGTGCTTACTTGAGTTATTCCAGACTCTACAACCTGACCCTGTTGATCCTATCTACGAGGAAATCCAGCCCATGAAAATATTTTATCTAGACCATTTTATCGAGCCTGAACCTAAACCACGACTAAAAGTAGTTGTCTTAAACAGAAAACTGGATAAGGATGTGCTCGGTTTGTTATTTTTCTTGGCTTGTTTCTTTTTATTGGTGATAGCACTATTTGATCCAGATGACACACAGTTGTTCCGGCTATTGCTATATGATACTATCATTTGCTTCATGGGAGTCAACCCATAAAATTTGTTTCCTTCACCTTATTTTTTTTAGTTTTTGATTGCTTGTTTTATATCATTTTAGGATTTCCCATCTTGATTTTACATTGGATGAGTTAGTTTACACTGAGGACAATGTAAAGTTTAAGTGTGGGGGAGTGTAAGCATATAGAGTTCTTAAGTATACACTTTTTAGGTATTCTTAAGTATACACTTTTTAGGTAGAGAATTTTCAACTTTTTCGAAATTATTTGCATGAAAACCTCCAACTTTAGATATTTTAGAGTCACTTAGTATACTTCTTGTTACGTTTACATACGGAGTTCTAACCGAAACAACTGAACTTAGAACTATTATAGAACTATATTCGGAGTGCTTAGTTGTTGAGAGGCTAGAGCTGACAAAAATGGACTTAAACTGCCGGTAGAGAATACAGTATTAGAGTTGTTGATCATTCAGTACCCATGAGTGAGGCACCAAACCTTAAATTGTCCGTTTAGAGTGTTTCATCTGCGCAAATTCCGGGTAGAATGATGAGCTACCTAACCTCGCACCAATTTTAGCACTACTTTTTGATCTCTTAAGTGCTATTTCTATCAATCATGAGGGTGCCATCAGAATTGCTAACTCTATCTTGTAGTCTTGTTTGCAGTTGGCACCATTCTCTCGACAATAACAGGTTCATAGAAACATATTATCAACAAGCAGAACATCAAAAATTTGAACAAAATTTGAAGACAGTCAAGGTTTAAAAGCAATCTTTTAAGAAAGAGCAAATTTCATATTCAAGTAAAGTAACAATACAATTAACATGTTAAAGACTTATGTACAAAAGCGAAAGAAATCAAAAGATGTGAGTTAGCGAAGTTCAGAATCAAGTGGTAAAGTCTTTATCCCACGGTCGTAGTAATTTCATCATTTATTTTTCAGTTTATATTGCAAAAAAAATAAAATAATAAATAAATAAATAAAAATCGATTATCATTGCTTTAGTGTAGATTTTCTTTTGTCTTCTTTCAATAAGGTCGTGGGGAAGAAGAAATCTATAGAGAAGTTTCTAATAACAAGTAATTGAGTAAATGAGTTATAAATTCAAGGTTCTACGAAGTTCAAGAGTTCATCATCTACAGTTGAAGACCGAAGACGTTTCTATTGGATGCTGTGAGAATGGTGTTGATTGCCTATCGATGAGAAGGTAAGTAAGCATTCCCATCCTTGCATAGTGGTTGATTTGCTTTATTAGAGGTCACTATAAAAATTAGGGTTTTTGTTGGTTTTTGAGGAGGTTAAGTCTCCTAATTGGACAAGGAATCAAAAGGAAGTGGAAAAGTTTAATGAGACTAGGTTTCCTAGTTGGATGAGGATCAAGAGGAGGTTACCAAAGCCCATATAAAGGGAAGCCTAGATACAATTTAAAAAAAATAACTTTTCACAGAGAAGAAAATACCTCCGGATACAGAAGCTTTACGGGTATAAAATTAGAGAAGCTGGAACAAGGGTTAGTTTGTATTTATTTTATTATTAATTTGTATGGCTTTTGAGAAAGCCATGTTGGGCTAATTCCCTTGTTATGGCGAAAGGATGAACTTGTAGAGATAGTTTTATTTGTGTTTCGAAACTAGGGTTTACAACTGTATGAACTAAATATCATTAATTTGTCTCTCTCTCAACGTTTTACCGTCTCGACGATTTTTCATGTTCTATGCCACGTATAGTTCATTGTTTGATTAGTAGAAGGACTCGTTGAAACCTTGTATTTAATCGTTTTATGAATATTCTTTGACTTTTTATGCCCCGTATACTTAGTACTTCGAAATTCTACTTTAGGTTGAGAATAAACAATTCTTTTTGAAATCGAGACCCTATGTGACGAACGCAATTAAACCCTAATTTACAACGGATTCCCGGAACCTTAACGTTTTCCTCTTATTGTTTTCAAACTTTATTAAATAATTTTAATTCATTAGTTAATTTAATTCTTTATAAAAATAAAACCTAAAAAAATATTTTAATCCATACTCCTCGTGGGAATGGACCATATTTGTTATTGTCTACATCTTTCGACACTGTGCGCTTGCGGTAAAACAAAGTCGGTTTTCCGACGCATCAATTTCATGGCTGGTCTTACATATGGTTTCTCATTTCTAGTAAGATATGATATTCAGACAATGATGTAGATGACAAAATATGGCATCTACATGTAGCTGGAAGCCATCAGTGCCAGTAGCTGGAATCTATGAAGAAATCTAGAGTCGAGATCCGTTATCTTCCTGAATCACGTGGCAGAATCTAAAGTCACATAATAATAGTTCGAGGTATATAAACGGGTTTACAACTATCTAGAGAACACAGATGGGGGCTGAAGAATAAAAAACTTGGAAAGTGGAGATGGCTGAGCATCAAAGACCTGGATTTTGGAACTGAAGGAAATTGAGTTATCCACGAGATGACAAGATGAGTACCTAAATAGTTGGAATACACATGAGTGAAGATCAAGCGTCTCCGGGTATGAGGCAGGAAATGTGAAAATGACCTGTTGGGTCCCAGCGATACACGATATGTAATTGGTCCCAACTGATCACATAAATAACATGTGGATCATCTCTTGTGTGTAAACAAGAATTCATTCATCAATAAACTTATTATTTAACTTCTCTCTCCTAATTGTTTTCTGTTTCTCCAATTCTTCCATAAAACTCCATTAACGAGTGCAGAAACCTAGTTAAGGTTTTAGATTCTAAACAGATACATAGTAACAGTAAATTACCATAAAAATCTTAATCTCAACCGAAATCTGAATATTATAAAGGTACGATTCCTGACGAGCAAATTACCGCACCTTCATTGGCGCAAGAAACAACTTTGAACTATGATTTCAACAAATTTTCAAGTTAAAATCATACCTTATAATATCTATTGATTATCTAATTCTTGAAAATCACTTCTCATGAAGTATTTGTATGCTTTTACATATTTTGAAGGTTATGATATCCATTTATGAACTTTTCATCTAAAATACATAGTAATGCATGTTTTCAAATAGTATATTCAACTCAAAAACAACCTGTCAGCATAATCTTAGATTATTATGCATATTTTTTAATTTTTCGAAAATTTGTATTACATTGAATGCAAATCTGATAAATTATGTTTTTATGATTGTAATAAATTGATTCAATAATGATTTGAATGGATGACGATGGAGCAACAATGTGATTGCTCAAATCGATCAACAGTTATATTATTCATGACAGAAAAACAGTATGTTCCCGACTTCAGAGAAGTTTTGCATAATTTTTTTTTTTAAAGTATCATTAAATTCAATAATCTTGATGATATTATATGCATGAATACAATCAATTACAATTACATGATATAAAGATTTCAAACTCAAGGAAAATTAAAGTTAATGTTCGATTTTCCAAATCCTTGATTTCATCGTAATGAATCTGATGTCCGACAATTATTTTGACATTTAGCTTGAATAAAAAGTGATACCTATAAATATCTAGTAGCGTTATACGTTCGTTTCATCAATCAATTTAATTTTTAAGAGCACTTTGTTGGTGATTTTGATAAACCAACGTATTTCTACCTATTGCATATTTTCATCCATGCACATCATATATATTTCAGCATAAAAAAGCTTAATGTGAACTATTGTTATCGTTACTTCTATAAAATTATCATCTAAATCTGTGCATAATATGAAAAATCATGTTTAATCAGCATATAGTGACACAATTAATGAAGTGTTAATGGGATTTCCAAGAACTATACATATCTGTATCAAACCTAGTAAAAAAAACTAGCTATTTCAGATAGGTGAAAGTCATGAAGATTAACAATAAGTCGATAATAATATTATGTGCGAATACGTACAAATTTTAGATCTATACACCTAACAAACATTTGTTTTTTTTAAAGATGATGCAAAAACGATTACCACCTAGACCAGGTGTAACCTCACCTCAGAGATCAATCATCAAGATAAATGTTACATCTGTAGACACAGAGATGAGAGTTCAAGGACCATCTCAGCCAGTACAAGGGAGCACGAAAACATCATCAACACCTATGGCTCAACTGCAGCAAGTACATATGTTATATTAGATGAAATAACAACATCTCGAACTACAACTCTACCATCAAGCCAGATCCCAACAACAGTAACAGCTGCAACTCCATCTATGAGAGTCTTTGGACCAGATGGACGTCCACAAGGCATTTTGATTGGATTATTATCATCTGCGAGGAACAAAAAAACATACATAGAAACATAAACAACACAATTACCAACAATTAATGATCCGGAAACAATAATCAATATCCCTCAAGAGATGTTAGTTGAACTTCTCATATCAACAACAATGCTAACTGAAAAAGTAAATCGACTAGAAGTTCTAACAATAACTCAACCAGCGTAATTTCAACCAAATACATATCCAAAAACATCATCTCAATAAAGATTACCTCATTCAATGTTATATCATCCAACAGTTCACACACCTGTTTCACAAAATTATTATATGAACATTCCACCTTTACCAGAAACTAGACACCATATGCAAAATCAATCACGACCTCCATGTAGATACTTCTTAATCCAACATAGAGCTTAACCCAGGTGTATTGTCTCCGAACCTGAACCAATCATAACTACAGTCAGTTCAGCAAGAGAATCATTGGAAATAAAGTTGGAAAGGAGACTCAAAGAGCAAGAAGAAAAAAAATCAAAATGCTAATCAGCAAGCCAAAAAGGGATCCTACATTCAGATTCTAGGATGGACCATTATCAAGTGAAATCAGATAATGCAAGCTACCAGAATAATTTTATCTACCATCATTTTAACATTTTAAAGGAGATACAAATCCGAATGAACATATATTCTATTACGAGCAGATGATGGTGTTACATGTAGACAGTACCCTGATAATGGATAGATTTTTCCCTTCAAGGTTGGAGGATGATGCATTGATTTGGTTTAGATGCCTACCACCAAACTCATTCAAAAATTTCGAAGACATAGAAGGCTTATTTGTCCAGAACTACTCCTGCAATATCAAGAGGTAATGTGCTAGCAGACCTAGCAGGATCAGTTCAAGAAGAAGATGAATCGTTCATAGACTTCTTCAGAAGATTTATAGCAGCTGCAACACTTGTGGATAAAACAAATGAGGATATATTGTTTATCTTATTCAAGAAAGCATTATAGAAAGAAGACATAAGGAACTCTTTCGTTGGAACCTAAATTGATACCTTGGAGAAAATATACAGAAAGGCTACAAAGTTTTTTAGAAGAAAACAAAATAACATGCATATAGTCTCTGGACACAAGGTTTATTCAGCAAATCATGTCATGGATCTCAAAAGAATCATTATCCCATATTTTAAGAGCAACCAATAAAGATAAGGAATTTCAGAGAAAAGGCTGGCAAAAGGGGGAAGGGGGAATCCCAAAAATTTGCAAAACTCAATGCTACACTCGAAGTGGTTCTTCAATACATGAGATACAAGCCATACTTTGTATAATCCAACAACATAAGGAACGAATGAAGGAGAAAGGCATACTATGTTTATCATGATGCCAAAGTTCACAATACTAATGAATGTAAAAACCTGATAAAATTCATTGATAAACTAATGAAGGATGGTCACCAAAAAGAGTTTTTCCAGGCCGAAGAGGGATCAATTTTAGCCTACAAATCTTCTGCTAAAACCTAAAGGGTGTGTAAACATGATCCATTTAATACTAAAAGACGGACTGAAAGCTGAACAGAAAGGGAAAAACAAGGTATTCAAGATCCTAACTACAAGTGTACATCAAAGCTGTGAAAATATTTTTCTATCTCTAACTGACATCACTTTCTCCTCGAGAGACCTAGCTGGAATGAATTTTCCGTACAATGATGCTCTGGTTGTTGAACTGGAGATAGATGGCTGGAAATGTAAGAAAATATTGATCGATCAAGGCTCACCATGCAATATCATTTACCTCCAAGCAGCTGAAAAAATAAGATTGGTAAGAGAAGGAATGCTGAAAAGCAATAGCTCAATAATTGTATGCTTCAACGGCTCAAAAACCTACCAAATGGGACAGATACTACTAAGAGATGGAACTGTCTTGATAATTGTAGCATTTATAGTGCTGAACACCAGGTCACCACACAATGTGAATCTGGAAAGAGATTGGTTACATGTTTTGCAAGATATCTTGTCCACATATCATTGAAAACTGAAATTCTGAACCACGATGAGATAATGTGTAATATCTGGAAACCAAGAAGTATCAAGAGAGCTAGTTGTGTTATCAATGAGACATCAAGAAGTATAACAACCAGCAGCGCCTGGTGATGGAGGAAAAAGAATATAAACTAAACATCTGAAGAATAACTCATATTACCTGGCGAAAATGCAACTCTAAGTGGTAAACATCGAAGCTGGGGATATAAAAACTGAAAATTATATATGGAGTAAATGATCTGGAAGCTTAAATAAAAAGAAAAGTCAGAGATGAAAGACTATCAGTTGTAGTTCAAGGGCGATACTCTAGAGAGTACAAGATCGAAAACAAATTTATCAAGCTAAAATTCGATGGAGAAGCAATCACCAAGTAGTAACACAAGAAAGGTTAACCAAGTCTGTGAAGAAGATGTTTGAAGGTAGCTGATGTGATTTTAATATAGTGGTAAAATAGATTCGATTCTCGGACTTGTGAAGATTTAATTTCTAGACCTAATTTTTAATTACTAAAAATAAATAAGATTAAACAGATTTGATTTTAAAAAATAGATGGAAGAAAACTAGGGTTTAAGATTCCACCATTCACCAATACTTCTGTGATATGCCTAACAATTCTATGCTCAATTTAATCTAAATATGCCAAAAATAGGTTTTTAAAAGAATAATTGTAAATCCTAAGCATGAGACATCAAAAGCAGTCAACCCAGTATGACTCATCAAAAGAGAATACAACTATTTAAGAAAAACCATTTTTTCAATTTTAATCAAGCAATTAATAATAAAAGAATTGTAAAGAAAATATAGATAAAATAGACATACCACTTAATTATTTGAAGAAAGGATTCCTCAATGACCCCAATGATGGTAATTAGCTCATTGTAATGGAAACGCACTCAAAATATAGTTTCAATGCTCAAAAAATGCTTACAATGATTAAAAAGAAGTAACACAGACGTTTTGATACGCTTATAAGCGTTACAGTGAAGGGTTCGTAGTGTTACAGGAGGAAGAAGAGCCAATAGACATCAGAGACCTGGACTTCGAAGCTGAAAGCACTTGAGCTATTCGAGAGACAACATGATGAGTACCTGAAAATCTGGAATATACAGTAGTGAAGATCGAGCCCCTCCACCTATGAGGCGGGAAATGTAAAAGTGAATCGATAGGTCCCATGAATGCATGAAATGTAATTGGTCTACACTGATCACACAAATAACATGTGGATCATCTCTTGTATATATATCCGGTAAGGTTCATTTTGTAAACCAAGAATTCATTCATCAATAAATTTAATCTTTAATATCTCTCTCCTGTTTGGTTTAGTCTTCTTTGATTCTTCCAGAAAACTCCATTAAAAAGTATTGAAACCCTAGTTTAAGGTTCTAGATTCTAAACAGTTACTTAGTGACAGTGAATTACCGAAGAAAGTCTGAATATCTACTTAAATATGAATATTGTAAAGGTACGATTCCTGACCAGCAAAACATACTTTCATATATATATTTTGAGTATCTGATTCTTGAAAATCACTTCTGATGAAGTAAACTTTTGATTTTATATATTTCGAATGTTATAATTTCGATTTCTGAATGTTTTCACCTAGAACTCTTAGCAGTGCATATTTTCAAAGAGTTAATTCAACTCGAAAACAACTTATTAGTATAATTTTATAGTTACAATGAAGGTTTCTAATGATTTTGTAGTTTTATGTTATATACAATTCATATCTGATATACTATATTTTCTTGATCATGATACATTGATATACTGATTATTCAAATGGATTATGATGGAACAAAAATTTGATTTCTCAAATAATCAATATTTAAAGTGATCGTGACAGGAAAAACATGACGTCACCGACTTCAAAGAATCTTTGCATAAGTTTAAAATATCTCTTGATTTAATTCCATAATCTTGATGATATCATATGCATGACTACAATCAATTACAGATACATAATTTAAAGATTTCAATCTTAAGAAAATTTAAAGTTCATAGTAATTTAGCAAAATCTTGATTTCGTTGTAACAAATCTGATTTGCAATACCTATTTTGACAATTAGCTTGCATAAAAAGCTAGATTTATATTTATTTAGCAACATAGTGCACTTAATTCAGCAGTCATATTGATTTTAAGAGCACTTTGTTGGTGATTTTGATGAAAAAGCATATTTCTGTCTATTACGTAATTCCATTTATACAGTTCAAACATATTTCAGTGTAAATAAGCTTAATCCGAACTATTGTTGTCATTACTCATATGATATTGTTTAAAATATTGATAGGATATAAAAATTCTTGTTTAATAAGCATATAACGGTACATTTGTTGAGTGTTACTGAGATTTTCAGGAAATATATACACATATATTTAACATATAGTAAAATCTATTTCAGGTAGGTTAAAATGACATCAAATTAATAATAATATTATACGTGGATGCATAGATATTTTAGATCTAACAATAATTTTTTTTGTGAAGATGATGTAAACAATATTACCACCCAGACCTGGTGTAACTTCACCTCAAAGAGAAATCATCGAGCCAACTACCTCAGTTTGCAGTCACAGAAATGAGAGATCCATTACCATCTCAACCAACAGAAGTAAACAAAACAACAACATCTACAACTATTACCACTTCAACAAATATATACACTAGTAATAGTAGCTGAGACAACTCTAACTCAAACTACAACTCCAGCATCATGCCAGACCTCAGCAACAGTACTAGTCACAATTCCACCTATGATAGTCTTATGCCAAGATGGACATCCACAAGACGTATTGATCGGATCAACATCATTTGGAAGGAACAAAAGAGCCATATACAGAGAGCCACAAGCTCTACAAATACCAATAATCAATGGTCCACTAGCTGAAAAAATAAACCGACTGGAGATTCCAGCAACACCTCAACTAGCATATTTCCAACCAAATGCATATCCATAAACATCATTACTAATAACTCAATCAGTGTTATATAACTAAACAGTTCACACACTGATAAATGTATAAATTACATATTCTTAATATCAATCCATGTATATATTTTCTATAATTTTTTATATTACCTTGTACTATCCTTGTTTTCTAGTTTATGTCTTTTATTAGGTGAATCATCCAAAAATAAACTACAATGTGCTAGCATGAACAAGGTCGTAAAGTACTACAAGTGAAGAACGACCAAAGACCCAGTGGAACTCGTTAAAATACATGATTTCTTCTCAATGTCTTGTTTAGTTTACTACGCTTGAAATCGAGATAATGGTATTGAAAATCCATTTTACACTGTTTGGTTAGATGAAAATAAAACTATCATCATATGGATTCGCTCAATTATTTCTGAATCTGTGACTACTTATTTTGCTAGATCTACAACTTCTCATCATCTCTGGACTAGCATTAATTTATGAAAGGTTTGCTTGAACTTCCTTTACTCATTCTATTCAGTTAAGAACCAAACTTTTATCTCTTAAACAAGGTGATGGATCTATTCCTTCTTTAATCAATGAAATTAAATCATCATCTAATGAGCTTGCCGCTGCCGTAACAATTTTTTCAGTAAAAGAACTTGTTGTAGTTACTTTAGCTGCTCTTAATTCTAATAATGTTTCCTTTGCTACTTTATGCGGCAATGAAATCCACATGTTACATGCGTTGAACTTCATAACAATTTGCTTAGTAAATAAGTTGTTGTTAGTGAGAGTATTGATGGTGGATTTTTGACAAAGGCGAAAAATTGTAAAATCGCCTCTACCCAGTAGCAGAAACATAAAAATATTGAAATTTTGTATATTATTGGCTCGGTGTCAGAAATATAAAATCTATATTTTTATTATATTCCGCAAGAAAATTGAGAATATAGACTCTATATTTTTTATATATAATATTTATGATATATGACTCAGTACCTATTTCTGTATTTAATACTCATTTTATTGAGACCTCATAATACTATCGGTGCTTTTTACAACACTTCCCAGAGGTTCTCTGATTATACAGAATATACATTCAAAACTCGTTATTGTGTTATTCCCATTTCTTTACCATGTTCTCGAATGAATATAATGCTCCTAGATGATGGCCTACTAGTATATAAGAACTTGCAATATTCTAGTGTTATATTCCAAAATTGAATTCCTAAAATTGTCCTATATTTATCAAAATAAATCACTAAATTGATTTATAGCTTTTTTTGGCTGAATTCTATAATCTACTGTGAATATTTGTCTCTTCGGACATATCGGCTGACACCAGATGACCTAAAGAAAATAATGGGGATTTTCATAACAAAAAAGGTCATAAGACCATGCTAGAAGGAGGAAGGCAAAAGGAGAAAGACTAAAAGAGGAAACAAAGAAAGAGAAAAAAAAAGGACAACCTGCGCCAGCGTCGACAAGGCCGGTCTCATACCTATTATTTTATTTTATTTGTTTATTTCCGTTTATCTCTTATAATTTTTGTGGGCAGTCCTTCTACTTAGTTCTCTCTACCTAATTCTACCTAGGTCTTTCGATCTAGGTCTCGATACATAATTCTACCTAGGTCTCTCTAACTAATTTTGCCCAAGTCTTTCTACCTAGGATGTTTTACTTATTTTAGTTAGGTAATCCTACCTAAGTCTTTCTACCTTAGTATTTCTACCAAGATTCATCTAGGTCCTTCTACTTTAGTCTTTCTACCTTACTTCTCAAACCATATTTGACATAGGTTGACCGAGAGTAAATATTATAGAACTTTTATTGACTTTAGAATTTTATTCTAATTGATATAAATGTGAATTTATGTCAATACATTACACATCTAATATATATATATATATAGCTATATATATATATATATACATATATAGCTAATTGGTCTCTGCTAGATCTATGTCTACCAATTAAATGAGTTAATTCCAAGATATTATTGTCTCAGCTGACATAGTAGTATACAAATACTACTAGTGCTAAGTCTCTATCAGACTCTCTATGTCTAGAATGGTATGTTAAGCACCACTGACTTGTCTCAACTACATTGCTTGACTTACTAAAATAAATGAGTCTCTACGAACTATGCTAGACTTACTAATGTGAACCATGCTAGACTCACTAAGGTGAAAAATGCTAGACTCACCAATGTGATCGAAATGATATTCATCATTCTAGCTAGGTCAACTAACTGACCAAATAAATTATACGTTTATAAGTTAATAGTAGACATACTTAACTCTACTATAGACATCAATTATGTCACATGTGATACATTTAAGGTTTTTGGTCTGGCGGTCTATGACATGCGTGTAGCAATACACCCATTACGAGAAAATCACAGGACGTGCGGACAGTTGACATAGTAGAGGAGTAATAATAAGTGTGTAACCACCCAGTCAATAGGGACACAATTTCATCACATCCCCCACTACTTCACAACTTCCACTTCCTATGAGGTCAGGGAGTACAACTATTACTATAAATAGGTCATTCAACCTATTCACAAATCAGAAAGGATCCTGAGATGAAAACTTACATACAAGTCTAAATACTTGTTTCAACAAGAAAAAAACAAGTCTAAATACCTGATTTCATCATTACAAAAATATCAACTTTTAACCACGCCTGATTTATAGTCGTAACAATAAATGAATCATTTATCTACGGCAAGATGATAATTTGCCATGACTTCCAACATGCTAATGTTTTACAAGTTATAAATGCGGTTAGTGACTTCCAGTCACGACATAGTGAGCCGTGGGTGTTATGGGCTTTTGTTACGATAGAAAGATGTCATCTCGTAGCTAATGTCCAGAGACGCCAGACTTTCTATTCCACTAATATTTGTTCGTGGCTATCACTTAGCAGAACAACCCACGTTTCATATGAGATGAGAAAGTAACCTCCCCCTCTACTCTCTTCTTTAGGTTCTTTCTTCCACTATCTGTAAAGACTGTAATCTGTATCAAGTTGCATAAAACTACTTTCGAATGTCTTTACATAGAGAACGTCAACCTACAGGTAAGTAAGGGTTTTGATTTTATATATCTCTAGTATGGGATTCGCTTAGAATAGGTTCTCCTAAATTTGGTTACTGAAGTTAGGGTTTCGAAGTATGTTCCTTTTTAATTTACCATTGTTTTACACTTTTAATAAGGTTATCTTCTGTGAATTAAATTCTTTTCCATTCGAAGCATTTTTGAATTAAGGACGCAAGTAATTTTTTCCTACTCAATAGGTGTTCATTGATTTTCGATTTGGATTGTACTTTCCCCTAACTGGTAAGAATTTTCTTTGTTTGTCTATTTGATTTCCTGGTACGGTACAATTAAAATTATATCAATTGGTTTCAAAACTGTAATCGGTGATCTTGTAGATTCGATAAATCCAATTGGTGGTTCTGCTGCTTCTCATCTCTTCCTCTTATTTAAGGATTTTGAGTAGATTTCTTGTGTTCTTCATTTGGGACATTCCTGGTAGTAGCCCACAACTCATCATCTATCAACTCAAAACCCTAACTTTATATCCATTTCAAGTTATTAAGCTCTTAAATTTAGTATTGTATTTAGTTTGTGAAATCTTTGTTGGTGTATTTGTTATTACAGAGAAAGCAAAGATGGGAGAGAGAGTGGTACTTGAGTAGCTCTCATGAGACAGAAAGTACCCAATGGGTCTGTGAATAAACAGGGAAACAAGATCTGGGCACCACGAAGCAATAACAATGGGAAAAGACTCCTAAATTTGTAGTTCAAATGCATCTTCCCTTGTTGGTAAGAAGAAAATTATAGCCTTTTGCAAAGGTATAACTCTAATGCATTTTTGTAATGCATTTTTTTAGTTTTGGCCATAATATATACTGGGTAAGATAAAAATAATATGAATATAACTAACTAAAATCAACATTCTACTTCTTTCACGTAACATTAGTATTGAGTTAACTTGGTGTTGGGGGGTTCTAGAATTTTGATCGGAATTTAAAACATGAATATGTTTGACATCTGCATGCCGATTTCGGTTGTTTTTTACAATGCAGGGCAGATATAAATAATATGAATATAACTTACCCAAGGACCTATAATAAAAGGTTGTCACATGTAATATATATTGGGCAAGAGCTTCTAATGGTTATTCATTTTTTTGTAAATGTTCTTGTTTTGTGATTAATCTTGTAGGGATTCGTCACTGATAATGAGAGAGCACTGGAGGAGTTGTATGGGGAAAACATGCAGAACACTCGCCAACATGATCAAGCTTGTTTGAATGTGATGGCAACTTGGATTGCTACAGTATTTGCTTCACTGAGAGTACGGATTTAAAAAATTGATACATTTAATACCTCCAATTAGGATGCATGTTGGACTTTTATGTAACATCCACAATCCTTTTATATAAAACAAAAATGTTGATCAATGTTTATAACTGGCATATCTAACTATCCTACGGATCTAATACTTAATTAACTTCAATTCGTTGTTTGTTGACGTTCTTCAGGAACTTCCATATGTTCGTTACCGTGCTGCTAAGGATGATGAATCCACAAAGACGACATTTCGAGATTTAATTCCTACAAAGCTTGCCGCCTCTGTGTGGAACTGTATTGCAAAATACAAAAGCAGCATACCTCACTTTCCCTAGTTAGAAACGTGCAAGTTGCTAATCTTGGAAAGATCTGTAGACCATGTAAGTGACATTTCTTGTTTTGAAAGAGATTTGCTTATGATCAATTTTTTTTTTTTCTAGATATATGGCTTGACACCTTCATATTTCCCCATTAATTCATGAATGGACCTATGATGCCATGTGCCTTGACTTATTAAACTTGGATGGAAATAAATATGTTCACGAGGTATGCCCCTATCAATTCTTACTTTAGTAATCCCGTTATTATTGTTATGTGTAATTTGAGGTTTACTTTTCATATCTGATACATTACAAACATGCTGTTAGGTTCCAAGCAAGTCAGGTGGTGAACATGAGAAGAAGGATATTCTTTTGGAGGACCACGATCCTGTGTGGTTGGAGCTACACCATGCACATATTGCAGATGTATGTCTGATCTCTTAGAGCTTGTATGTGTGTGGGCAATTTGGGAGATTATGTTTTGATCCTTGTACATGTATTTTTTTGATAAATGCAGGTCGTTTACATCGATGGCCATATAGAAATATTGAACCTTGAAGAAGTAAAACGGGCGTTTTTTGAAGTAAAACAACCAAGTGGATCTATTTTTTGTATTGATAATATAATATACTTACTCTAATCCCTTTTCATCTTTCTATCAGGGTGAAGTGTTTAAATCTTTGAGTCTTGATTCCTATGATAAGTGAGTTTGCCACTACCTTATATCAATCTTTCCTACTTTATTAATGGAGGATCCTTAGTTATTCCATTGAATGTTTGAACTTATATGAATTTGGATTCTTTTTAAAATTCATGACATGTCATTTTGTTCATGGGAATATCTTTCACATTTGTGTTTGTGACCTCATCTTATGTTGATTGGCGGCGGATGATGCTCAAATCTCTCTAATTTCATTGTGGATGTGTCTAGCAGGAAAAAAATTCACTCGAGAAACCAAAAGAGGCAACGACCAAGTCTGATTGAGGGCAAAATTCAAGAAAGGATTCTTAAAGCTGCGGGAGGCCTAGTGATGGTAGAAGAAAATTGTATGATGGACCTCTTGACTATAGAAGTAAAGGAAGCGGGTCTTAAGGATGGGCAATCGCGTTAGCATAATCTGGATTTGGGTACATTCACCCCTAAAATCGTTTCAGTTCTTGTACCCATGTCAGGGCGTGTTATTTGTTTCATTTCAGTTGCATGGATTGGTGATTATATTATTTGACTGAAAGTAGCTTATTTGTGTCTGAAATCTTGATGTATTTGATTTCTTTATTAAATAAATGATAAATGTTTATTACTTTGTCGTACTTGTACTTTCTGTGAATGATTTTAGTATGCAGTAGTGTAGATACTAGCTAAAAATCAAGTTATGCAAGGCACAAACATATTATACAAAACTGAGAAGTGACGTTTTACCACGACCATAATGTGGCAAGTTTTGAAAATGATGGCACACATATGTGCTAAATAGTGACGTCTGAAGCCCATAGCAAATGATCACATGTCAACTGCTACAAAAATAAATCGCGGTTGATATCGTGGCTAATATAATTAACCACGGGATAATTTGTTATGGCTTACTGGCCGTGGCAAACTATTTTTTGCCAGGGATTTTTGAATAATTGCCACGGACTCAGGACGTAGCTAAAGATAATTATTTTTGTAGTGCATAGAAGTCTTCTCTCGGTCATACATAGAGAACCCTTCACATATAATAATACATAACAATCACACTGCCAAGAGTCTTGTTCTTTAATCTCAACATTTCTCTGCTTCCCTCCCTAATACCAACTCATTCTTCTTCTTTGCGACTGAAGCAAGACAGAAACGACCATTTCTTGGTTTAGGCCAGTCTTGTACGACTTGATATCTCGAGTCTAAGTACATTTACAGTATATTTGTTTTCACCTCGAAATATATATATAAATAAATAATAATGATAAGTCTATTAATAACGCATTTTCTCCTCACATAAATTCCTCTAGGTTTCATGGGAGAGCTAATGGTGGTACATTTGGTGTTTTTAATCCTAATATTGGTAGAACTTGTGGTAGAAATGGTTCCTTTCAGTTAGGTAGATGAACTATCAATTCTCTTATGTCAGGAAGAGGATCTAGCACTTCTCAAAAAAAAAAATTATCCTTCTGTTACTAGACCACATCTAGCTTTGCAACTTCTTTTCCTATTTCTCTTGTTTGTCAAATATATCGCAAAGTTGGTCGTGGTGCTATAGAATGTAGAAATTGATTAAACTTTGCTTAACAAAATATTCATATTCCACAACATTTAAGTGCTATGCTAGCATATGAAAATATTTTTGGGGAGAATCCTTGGTATGCAGATACTGGTGCCAACAACCATATTACTGCTGATGATGAATCTGAATTACAAGCAGCTGAGGTCTATTAGAGTACTTTGGAAATACAAGCAGATAATGGTGAGGGTATGAATATTACTCATATTGGTTTCTCTTTAAAATCCACTCCGAATCATACCTTTAATTTAAATAATATTCTCCTAGTACCTAAAGCTTCTCATAATTTTTTCTCTACACAAGTTCACCTCAACTAATCATTGTTTTATAACATTTGATTCTTATGGTTTTTATGTGAAGGACTTGTCAAATGGGAATAAAATTTTACAAGGAACTCATCATAATAACGTTTACCTACTTCACTTCATACACAACTCTTTTAACAATGCTCTATGTGGTGTCACAACTACCATTTCTCCTGAAGTTTGGCACAAGAGACTTGCTCACATATATTTTTAGACTATGAAGCATGTCTGCGGTTCTTTAAATTTCCACAATGTAATAAAAACTCCTCTTTTTTTTGTAATGAATGTCTACTAGCTAGAAGTAATAAACTACTTTGTTAGGTCATTGTAGTTCTAGACCTTTAGAACTCTTACATCTTGATCTTTGGGATCCATGTCTAGTAACATCTATTTCTGGATACAAATATTATGTCAATATAGTGGTTGATTACTCAAAGTTTTGTCAGTTATATCCCTTTTTTAAGAAATCTGATTTCAAGAAGATATTTTTTCAATTTAAAGCACAAATGGAAAATTAATTGTAGTTTAAGATTTTGGTTATAAGAAGTAATGGCGATGGAGAATTTCTAACAAGGAACTATCTTCTTTCTTAGCATCTAGTAGTATTGTACATAAGATGTCTTGTCCACAAACGCCTAAAAAAAATAGTGTGGAAGAATTCAAGAAAAGGCACTTAGTGGATGTTGGAAGAACTTATCTTATTCAGTCAGTAATTTAGGCTGCTTATTAAGCAGAAGCTTTTACCACTGCTAACTTCACTATTAATAGGTTGACAACTAGATCAATAGGTTTTAAATCTCCTTATGAGTTGTTGTTTCACAGAAAACCTAATTATAATTTTTTAAAGTATTTTGGTTGCTTATGCTTTCCTTGGATGAAACCGTATACTTCTCACAAACTTGAACCAATAAGTATATGTTGCATCTTCATAGGGTTTATTAATAATCTAAAAGATTAAAGATGTCTGGATCTTTTTACTGGAAAAGTGTATGTATCCAAACATGTGATCTTTCAGGAGTCTTTTTTTTCCACTCAAAGTCACTCAACATCAAAAGAATTCATCCGATATTTTACCCCTACTACTTTTGACACTCCTGTTACTGCATATGCACCAACAAATCCTTCTTGTTCAATTGAAGCTGATCAATCTTATGAGGTATCTCCTTCTCTCATACTAACATTGATCTTCCTATTGATTTTTCTATATTATCACCATCCCCAATTGTGACAGATGATACTATGTTTCTAAACAAAAAGTGTATCCTAAACAAAACACTCTTTATCTGCATCTCTTAAAGCTATAACTCCTTTACCTACACTAAATTTTTATAGTCAAGCTCAAAAATGTCCAAAATAGAGACATGCTTTGGATGTTGAGTATAATACTCTTCAAACAGCATGTACATGGTCTATTGTTCCTCCACATCCTTCTTAAAATTTTGTTAGGTATAAATGGGTGTTTATAATTAAACATAATCTAGATGGTCATATAGATAGATACAAAGATAGATTGGTTACAAAAGGATTTTATCAACAAAAAAGCTTGAAATATTCAGAAACTTTTATTCATGTGTCTAAGTCTACAACTATCATGATAATTCTAGCTTTTGCTGGTCTATCTCTCAGCTAGATGTAAGTAAGACTATTTTGCATGGTGATTTAGTTGGGGATGTTTACATGTCTTAACTTCTTGGATTTGTGGATCTAGAACATCCCAATTATGTATTCAAATTACACAGTTCTTTGTATGGCCTAAAACAAGCTCTTAGAGCTTGGTATAAGAAATTACACAATGTCCTCCTCTATTGTGGCTTCAAACTCTCAACACTAGACTCCTTATTATTTATGCATAAAAGTGGATCTAGGATTACAATAATTTTTTTTTATGTGGATGATATTTTAATCGCTGTAAATTTTAGTGTATACTGCAGTAAGCTAATTTCTCAACTCCAAGGCCATTTTCCTCTCAAGGATTTGGGTTTTGTACATTATTTTCTGGGTCTTGAAGTTAAGAGGAATGAAAATGGTTTTTTCAGTCAGAGACAAGGTATGCATTGAACTTACTTGAGAAGTTTGATATGGGTGGTGCTAAAACATGCTCTTCACCAGTTCTTGTGAATTGCCAGCTTGAAGATCATTCTAGAGAGTTACTTAATGACCCAACAACTTACAGATCTGTAGTAGGGGATTTGCAATATTTGACTTGGACAAGACCTGAAATCATCTATGTTGTTAATCATGCTTGTTAGTATATGCAAAATCCTATTGTTGATCATGTCATTACTGCAAAAAGGATTTTGAGATATATCAAAGGTAACCTTGACTATGGTATCCTATTCAACAAAGGTCTCTCAGCTGTGCATGGTTTCATAGATGCAGATTGGGCTGGAGATCCTGACAGTCAAAAGGGCATTGATGGTTATTTCATGTTTTTTTTTCTCAAATCCAATCTCTTGGTCTAGCATAAGACAAGCCTCTGTTGCAATATCTTCTACTAAGGCTGAATTTAGGAGCTTAGCTATCTCTGCTGCTGAGGTACTATAGGTGTGTAAACTTCTCAGGGATATTCATATTTTCTACCTACTGCTTCTAACTACAAGAAAACTGGGTTTTAGCGACTACACTGAGTTAGTTGCTACAAGTTGTTTTCAGTTGCTGGAGGTCTCTAGCAATTACATAGGAAATGCTTCATGGCTAAAGACTATGTGGCTAGAGAATTTTACAAACGATGATGTTGGTATAGATGTCCTGGCACTACAACATAGCAACCTAGAAAGTAGTTGTAGAAGTTTTCGGTAACTAAAGGCTATCGATGGTAGAGTATATAATGCACATGTTGCTGAAATGTTTAACCCACAAAAATATTGGTTGATGAAGGCTTATACATTGTTGGTAGTGGTGGAAAATTATAAAAATTCGTCAGCTGTTAAAGGATTTAACCCACTGAATTTTAGTTGTTTATGTGTTCAGTTTTATGGTATAAGGATTTTAGCCACTACATGTTTAATTGGTTAAGAGTTTTATCCACTTAATATTAGTTGGTTAATAGGTTTAGCCATCAAATACCCAGTTTCCTAAGTTGGTTAAGGACTTTGGACGCTGAAATTTTAGCTGCTCAAGGGGTTCCAGCCACTGAATAATTAGTTGGTAAAATCTTGTAGCCATGAAATGTGTAGTTGGTGAAAATATACAACCATCAAATATTTAGTTGGCTGGCTTAAGCCACTACAAATTTAGTTGCTCAAGGGTTTTATCCACTACAAATTCAGATGCTTAAGGTATATATATATAATATAAAGATGATTTTTTAATTAAATAAAAATCCAAAATAAATTCTCTTGTTTAGAAATTTCCTTTCATTTGTTATTTTCAATTTGCAATTAAATTTTTTTTACAATAATAAATTACAAAAAAAAATCTAATCATTAAGCTTGACACAAGAACTCAACAAGTTAACCTTGCACCTTATAGTCGTTTTATATTTACTGCACATTTTAGAACTGGCCACTTAAATGAACAATCAATTGATCCTTCTTTAGACCTTCAACATTCATGTACTCTAGACTGATCTTCTGAGCCTGTAATCCGAAGTAGCGAAGTATTATTATAAAAACCGAACAAGTTGTTTAGTTCTCAGAAATATGCCAGATATCAATTTATATAAAACCCTAAATCATAAAGAGAACTCAAAAATTTAAATTAGTAGTAAGATCCCTGTTGTCCAGAATATAACTAATAAAAGAACACTGGTCAACCTCAAAGCTTAATCCATGAGAATTTAGACGGTAATAAAAACCTTAATAATAAGCCATGAGTAACGAACATATCTAAGGGCACCAGCAAGCAAACAAACCATAAAACACTAGACTCTTTAAAAGACTAGAACATTATAAAAAGTAGAACAATGTCGAACTGGCTTTTTAGAGTAACCAAGTTATGTAAATCAAGTAAAGAAAACAGTTGATGCTACACTAGAAAAGATTAAGTAATACGACGTAATATATATATATATATATATATTATACTTTTCAATTCGGCTTAAGATTTTGCACTTTTAGTATTAAATATTAAACTAGTAGTAGGATCTAATGGTCCAGTTTAAAGTTACACTCCTGTTACACCATTTACATTGTATACTCAGCACTCATGAGATGGCATCCAACTGTCACCTAGTCAGCTATTAGCTGTCCTGTGTATGTTAGCATTAGTTCAAGCTCATGTTAGCAATTCTTCATCTGTTATCAGATGTGTATAAATATAACACAAAACGTGTAATCAATCTTTAATAATGAATTTAGTGAATTGATGTTATCTTACTATGGTATCAGAGCCATTGAACCTGGGAAATCTTCAAAAAAAAATTAGGTTAATGGAATCACTAATAAAATTTCAAATATCATTAATCTTCTTTAGTAACTCAATGTTTGATAACAGAAGAAGTTTCTTGAATGAATCAATTGATTAAATGAAGAGATCTTGGAAGTTGATTAATCTTTCTTGGTGAAACAAGCAACAAATTAATA
>JAJJMC010018249.1:1249054-1262769 GCA_023531435.1 Papaver californicum | reverse complement strand
AACGTGTAATCAATCTTTAATAATGAATTTAGTGAATTGATGTTATCTTACTATGGTATCAGAGCCATTGAACCTGGGAAATCTTCAAAAAAAAATTAGGTTAATGGAATCACTAATAAAATTTCAAATATCATTAATCTTCTTTAGTAACTCAATGTTTGATAACAGAAGAAGTTTCTTGAATGAATCAATTGATTAAATGAAGAGATCTTGGAAGTTGATTAATCTTTCTTGGTGAAACAAGCAACAAATTAATATCACACATTTACTCTTCTGTTCTTGGTCAGAAATTTCTGGGAAAACAACAAGGTATCATTGAAGAATGGAGAATTAAAGGATTCTTCTAGGTAAACAACAAAGTCTTTCTTGATCTGGTCAGTCTTTAATGAAAATAGGAGAAATCAGAGAGCATGCTCGACAATCACATCGGTCAATGGGTGTATTAATTCAAGAAATTAATTCTAGGTCAGTAATTGTTTTTCAACTTTAATCTAGGGAAAATGCAAAGTCTGTCTCGAGCAGTGTACTATCTTTAAACACGAGAATTAACTTCTGCAAAGTAAAAGTTCAAGAAGCAGAAACGATTCTTCATACTCAACAGTTTACTATAAAACTCTTTGATAGAGTTACAGTTTCTTCTTTCAATTCTGTTTCTTTCTCCTCCTCATTCCTTCTTTATTACCTAAAGAATCAGTAGACAAGAAACCTTTAATTAGTGGAAGTTTTTTGCTATTTCATATGATTCGTGAGTTTTTTGCAACAATGGAGAATCCGACTTCACATTCAATAGCAAAGATTCCACTAAATCAGTTGATGAGTCTTGTAACTCTAAAACTAAAGGAAGAAAGTTACTTAACATGGAAGAATATTTTACTTCCTTTTATTAGAAAATTCAAGATCATGTCATATCTAGATGGTACACTACCCTGTCCATATCGGTTTACAAGTTCAAGGAATCAGGCAAATGGAGTTGAGAATCCACTTTATATTGATTGGATAGATGATGATTCTACCATCATAATGTGGATTAACAGCACCATCTCTGATTCAATAATCCCATATTTTGCGGCAGCAACAACATCACAGAAACTGTGGAATTCTATTGAGGAAAGGTTTGCCAGATCATCTTCATTCCACTCAGTTCAACTCAGGACAAAGCTGCTAGCTATCAAACAAGGTAATAAAACAGTATCCACTCTTATTGATGAAATTAAACTGTTAACATATCAATTAGCTGCGGCTGGGGAGATCAATTCTGACAGGGAACTAGTGGTGATTACACTGTCTTCTTTAAATCCTGAATTCATTCCTTTTGCCACATCTATGAGGCATAGGAATCCACCAATATCATCTATTGAGTTACACAATAAACTTCTAAGTGAGGAGTTAATCATTACTCAAAGAAACACAGTACTACTTCAAAGTACCACAAATCAAACCTTTTATACTCATTTTAATTCATCAAAACCAACCTTCAGAGATCAAAATCCAAGATTCAGACCACATTCACCTTCTCAATTCTCGAACACCTACAGATCTGGAAATACACCAAGAAGGCATTATAACAACACAGGAAGAGGTCTAGGATACAGACAGTACACATCACAATCAAAACCTTCTAGTGACTTCAGGCATCCCAGACAATCTTTTATAGTATGTCAAATCTGCAACAGACAAGGCCATGGTGCTCTGGAATGTTTTAAAAGAAACAATACTTCAAGTTATCCAAGAAATCAACAGTCAGAAATGCTAGTATCTACAACTGAAAGAGAAGAAAAACCATGGTATATGGATAGTGGAGCTACATCACATATAACACCAAACAAGTCTGAGTTACAAACCTCAACTAGTTATGAAGGTCAGGACCAGATAGATGCAGCTAATGGAATAGGTATGAATATTACTCATTCTGGTTCTTCTGTTAAGTTTTCACCAACACATTACTTTACTGTAAGTAATATTCTACTAGTTCCTAAAGCAACTCAGAATCTTCTTTCTGTTCATCAGTTTACTAAGGAAAATCATTGTTCTATAACCTTTACATCTGATGGATTTTCTGTGAAGGACTTGGCAACTGGGAGGATCATTTTAGAAGGACTCCAAAGTGGTGGAATCTATCCCATTCAGTTCTTGCCACAACAATCACACAGGGGTTACTCAACCACTACAACTTCAAACACCTCTGAAATCTGGCATAACAGACTGGCGCATACTTCATTCAAGAAAATGCAGTGCATCTCTAAAGAACTGTCACTTCTTTCTGTAATAGGTAAACCAATAACTTGTACTTCCTGTGCTCTAAGAAGGGCACATAAACTACCCTTTCATTCATCCACTAGTATTAGTGCAAAACCCCTAGAACTACTACATATTGATCTCTGGGGACCCAGCCCTGTAACTTCTAGATCAGGATGTAAATACTATGTAGCAATCATAAATGACTTCACCAAATTTTGTTGGTTCTTTCCTCTTTATGATAAAGCTCAATTTCAGAATGTCTTCTACTATTTTAAGCCATTTATTGAAAAGCATCTTCACCGCAGCATTAAAACAATTAGGACAAATGGTGGAGGTGAATTTATACATAAACATCTCTTATCCTATCTTGCTATTCATGGAATTAGACGTGAGTTTACCTGTCCACATACTCCAGAGCAAAATGGAGTTGCTGAATCCAAGCATAGGCACATTATAAATGTGAGCAGAACAATGTTAATGCAGTCAGGACTGGACAACACTTACTGGGTAGAGGCCTTTGAAACAACCAATTATACAATAAATAGGCTACCAAAGAGATCCTTAGGTTTTCAATCTCCATTTGAGAAGCTATATCACAGGCCTCCTGACTATCATCATCTGAGAACTTTTGGTTCTTTGTGTTTCCCATGGTTAAGACCATACACCAATCATAAATTGGAACCCATAATCTTACCTTGTGTTTTTATTGGTTATTGTTCTACTCAGAAAGGATACAACTGCTTAGATGCAAATACTGGTAGAATATATGTTTCTCGGCATGTTACATTCAATGAATCAGTATTTCTATTAAAGAGTGCTTCGACTACTGTCTCTGACATGCTGGTGGATCCTTTTGTCTCTGAAGCAACTTCTGCTACTGTGCAATCACAAGGTATCTCTACAACTTTATCTAGTCAGAATACAGACTCTGCTATTACTTCAACTGCGTCTATCACACCATTACCAATAGTTCAAAATAATCATACCATGCAAACTAGAGGAAAATCAGGAATACACAAACCAAAAGCATATTCAACTAAACACATCCTGTCTGCTAACATCATTGATCAGATGCCTCCAGCTAATCCTACAATATTTACTCAAGCAAATAAAAGTCCTCACTGGAGGCAAGCACTAGTAAAGGAATACAATGCACTAGAGAGTGCACACACATGGTCCAAAGTCCCTTATGATCCTTTAATGAACTTAGTTGGGTGCAAGTGGGTCTTTAGGCTTAAGTATAACCCTAATGGTACCATATCCAGGTACAAAGCAAGGCTAGTGGCCAAAGGCTTTCACCAGCAGGAAGGCCTGGACTACTATGAAACATTTATTCCTGTAGCCAAGGCAACAACAATTAGGATTTTACTGACCACAGCTGTCAATAATGACTGGGATATTACACAACTAGACATTAGTAATGCTTTTCTTCATGGGGATCTTGAAGAATATATATTCATGACAAAACCTCCAGGTTTCATAGATAAAGATTATCCATCACATGTATGCAAGTTAAACAAGTCTCTATATGGTCTCAAGCAAGCACCACGTGCTTGGTATGCAAAGCTAACTAAGGTGCTGATATCTTACAATTTTGTGATGAGCACATCAGATAACTCTATGTTTATACAAAAGGATGCTTCAAAGATCACCTATATTTTAGTATATGTAGATGATATCTTACTCACAGGCAGTTCTGCCTCTTACTGTGCATCCTTTATCAAACAGCTGCAGCAACATTTTCCTGTAAGGGACATGGGTAACCTGCATTATTTTCTAGGATTAGAGGGAAAAATATCTCATAACTGTTTATTCCTGTGTCAAACTAAGTATATTTTAGATCTTCTGGAGAAGCACAGTATGGCTGGTGCAAAACCATGTTCCTCTCATATTGCTGCAAACTTTAAAATACAGCAGTCTGCAGGTACCCAACTAACAGATCCAACACCATACAGGTCCTTAGTTGGTGGACTCCAGTATTTAACTTGGACCAGACCTGAGATAACTTACGCTGTCAATCAGGTATCCCAGTTTATACAGACACCTACCACAGAACATTACACTGCTGCCAAAAGAATTATAAGATATCTAAAGGGGTCTGTTGACTATGGTCTTCTGTTCAAAAAAGGTTTGAACACAATTCAGGGGTACAGCGATGCAGACTGGGCTGGGGACATAGACACAAGTAGAAGCACAGGAGGTTATTGCATCTTTTTGGGTGCAAATCCAGTATCATGGTCTAGCAAGAAGCAACAGACAGTGGCTCATTCATCCATTGAGGCAGAGTTCAGGAGCCTAGCAGACACAGCAGCAGAGGCAATGTGGGTATGTAAGCTTCTAACAGAAATGGCTGTCTCCTTTCATAGGCCACCCTCACTGCTGTGTGACAACATAAGTGCAATTTCCTATTCATCTAATCCTGTTTTGCATACAAGGATGAAGCATATTTCCATTGATTATAATTTAGTTAGGGAATTGATTCAAGCCAATGATCTCAAGGTTACCTATATATTTACTCTTGATCATACTGCAGACATATTCACAAAAGGATTTACAGGACCTAGGTTCACATAGCTGCGCATCAAACTGGGTGTCTGTTCAATACAGCACACTCAGTTTGAGGGGGGTAATGGTCCATTTTAAAGTTACACTCCTGTTATACCATTTACATTGTATACTCAGCACTCATGAGCTGGCATCCAACTGTCACCTAGTCAGCTATTAGTTGTCCCGTGTATGTTAGCTTTAGTTCAAGCTCATGTTAGCAATTCTTCATCTGTTATCAGATTTGTATAAATATAACACAAAATGTGTAATCAATCTTTAATAATGAATTTAGTGAATTGATGTTATCTTACTAGGATCCTCTTATTCTAAAAGGAACTAATAAAAGCAGACTGGGGATCATAGCTTAAACCATGAGAAGTTACAAAGCAATAAAAACCTTTATAATAAAAATAATCTACTTACACATGATCAAAGCTCTTGTTTCCAACAGGGACGAAGAGAATAGTGCGGAAACTATCTGCAAAGAAACATGTAGTGAGTTAGCCAAAACTATCTTCAACGTTTGCAGGATTTCCGTCTTCACTCATTCCTGCATACATGAGAACCATAAAGCGCATCTTCTAATTTTAATTTCATAAAACCCTATTGCTGAGGCAGAAGTCGAGGCGGAATGCTTATTCGGTCGCTATCGAGGTTGGATTCTTTCATATGGTGGATTTCTCCTAACTCAAGAGTTAAGCATGAGAATAATGTTCTTTGGCATTTCTAACTTCTCATTATTAGTATGCAGAAACTTTATATCCTCATAGCTCTTTGAATGCTTGTGACTTTGAAGTTGGAGTAGGTTTTGTGGGTATACCTCTTGTAAACCCTCACGAGACTATAACTCGTCCACTAGGGACACCTAGGGGTTTAAAGGCTTGTTGCACATGCTAAATGTAACTGTATCTTCGACGAAAGGGAGTTGATGTATTTTAGAAGGGATATTTTAGATAGTATTTTGCTCGGGGACTAGAAAAAGCTAAGTGTGGGGGGATTTGATAAGTGCATAATTCACATGATTCTAGTGTCAAAATCCATACTTTTTTTACCTATAATTCTTATATATTACTTTTTATTACGTTTTTTTTATATTATGTCTCATATTAGGTGAATCATCCAAGAAAGAGTTACAAAATGCTAAAATTTCAAAGAATTAAAGTCTACCAATGGAGAAGGGACAAAGAACAAGTTCAACTCATTCAAATCAAGGATTTATTAATAACATCTTAAACATAACGAGAATACAAAGTGAACGCAAAAAGAATGAGGTCATTCCAAGTTCGGACGAAGAAGTTATGGACAAAATAGTCGAGACGAAGAAAAGTGATCTACAACTCAAGAATCGGCATTGCTTATAGGAACTCTAGCAATACAGATTGTAACACGACTTCAGGCAAAAAAAATATATTTTTTACTCCAAGAATCGGCATTTCTTATAAGAAATCGACAATGCTGACTGTAGCAAGTTTTGGGACAGAGAATTGGAGCTATTTTGTTTCTAGAGTCGGCATTGCTCATGGGAATCGACTATGCCAACTGTGGCTAACCTATGAGGTCCATTTTGACGTGTTTTTAACTTCCAAATCAAGAAAACTTAGTTCCAATGGGATTCTAAACCCTATAAGGAGAGGAGACTTGAGGGCCAAGCATTGAAGGCTATAAAGAAAATATCTAAGGCTCAAAAAATATACTCGACACCTTGGAAGGAATCTCTACAACCTCCTACTTCTCATACTACAACTCACATCTAAAACCTAGGGTTTATCCCTTTAGGGGGAAACAATTCTTCTTTGTAATATGAGTAACTAAACCTTTTGTTGATTAAGGACGAATTCAATATTCTAGACATAAAGCTTTATTAGTTATACAAGTTTATTTGGAGTTTTAATCATTGTCGCTTGTCTTTACTATAACGAAGGTTCATGAGTGATTCTTAGATTGTTTGGAGTGGACGCTAAATTAATCTATTGGTTATTCTATCGCTAGTATTGAGTTATGAGGTAAGTAATCGTCCATCGGCTCGTACACAAGTAGAAATCGTGAGACCTTGCAGAGGGATTCTGTGGAGCAATTGCGAGTGAAGACAACACCAGAAAGTGGAACTTGATCTAAGAGTTTAACTACTAGGATCAACCTAAATTCACAAAGCTTAAAGCATTCGATTGGGTTACACCTTGAGTGATATACTACTTGGTGGTTTAGACGAATAGAATCTGGTAGTCGAGAACTTCCATATACAGTGATAAAAAGAGTTTTGGGGATAACACTGATCTAGCTGTTATTCTATGGTTGGTGATGAATGGTTCTGACGAAAGATAGATAAGTATATTAATTCAGTCAACGTTTGGTAAATGCGAAGGATTCCCTAATCATCTCTTTCTTTTATTGTCTTTTTATTTAGTTAATTTATCTACAAAACCCCGTTTTAGTATTTATTCTAGTTTTGCTAATCTAAATAACATCTTAATTACACATCTCTCTGTGGGAACGATCCTTACTAGCGCTATATTACTAGTTAATTAGTGGGAAATATCTTGAGTAATTTGTTGCACTTACGACACGCATCATTTACCAACAAATTATTTTGGCGGGATCCTGTAGTGGCTAAAAGTATTTAACTTTCAGTATACTTTTTAGTTGTCAAACCAAAGTGACCGAATACTACTAAAAACACCAAAAATAGGTGGTTAGTGTAGGTGTCTACCGATATATTATTTTGGTGGGTTAAACTAACTGCTAGAAGTATATAGCTTCTAACACTAGTGGATAATGAGCATTTTAGAACTGACTGGGCCTTCTATAAAAGAACTGACTTGGTCAGAGCCCAGGTTGGCTCTGTTGGAGTCTGTTCTTGTAAAAGTAAAAATACGAAAAAAAAAATAAAGCTTATATGTAATCCGACCTATTATGAACACTATAAATTTTACCCTTGGATTTGCACATTTAGAAAGCACAGTCATAGTTTGGCCTTTCTATGGAAGCAATATTAGGCGGGATTTTTCCCGCTTGAGCCTACAGTCAGATTACATTAGATAACGCTCAACGGTTGTGATCAAACATGTACCTTGTTAGTTTCGAGCTTAGTTATAAATATGCTTTTCTTCCTCTTTTATCTCTTTCCCAACTTCTTCTCTAATAACGACTACTGATTTCTAGGGTTTATCTGACTTTCACTCTCACTCCCTAAAACCAGTAGTAAGTTATCTCTCACTCTCACTCTCACTCTCTTTGTTTATTAGTTCTTCCTTCTTTGTCTGATTTCTTAAATATCTTAGTTTTTTATTACGTATTTGATTTCTAGGGTTTATCTGAAAGATGTTATTATTTGTGGGTTTTTTGTACTTTTGTTACTGAGTTATGTATTTAGAATAATGGGTTTGATTTCTAGGGTTTCTAAAAAAAATAATTTTTTTTGATGCAGCAGTTAGTAGATCTGAGGTTCGATTTGATTTCTCAAAGAACTACAGGTAAAAAATACCCATAATTGTTTGCATCAACTAGTTTTATCTCTTCTAATTCTATTTACAATCTTCAAAACCCTTTTCTTTAAACCTTTTTTTTTATATAAAAACCATTTTTCTTTTTACAATTTTTTCCCCTATTTGCTTATTCATTTGTTTGGTGTTAGGTTTTAATATTTTTAAAAAATTTGTTTCTGAAGATTTTCAGGTTTAGTTGATTTCTCCAAGATCTACAGGTATATAATCTCCATCACTTTTATTTGGCATGAGTTGATTTGTAATTAGAGTGTGAAAATGTGATGTTTTATTTTATTTTTGTATGATTTAGTGCAAGTGTGTTTTATTTTTGAGGGTTTGTTTGTTTGTTTGATTTTTTTTTTTTTAGTTAAGAACATGATAGTGATTTGTATGTTGTAAAGAGATTTGACCAAAGATTTAGATGTTATTTGAGAGCACTCTTACCTTTGGATATTGTATTTCAGATATTTTAATCAAGTTTTGGTTTATTCAAGTAACATTATGTGCATCTGTCAGTTGTGTTATGTCATGCTTTGTTAGCTGGTTTATTTGTGTTTCTTGGTTGTTTATTGTTTTGTTTCTACTGTTCATTTTAATCTTGTGACTTTATCTTAAGACTGTTTCTAGTTGGAATATGGTCATGTAGATGTTAGGCAATGAATTGATCATGTATTATATTTGTTTGACATTTTTAGATAATGATTATTATATGTTGAAGTTGGTATCGTTTTGATTTCGACGTATGTTTAGTAATACTTGATGCGTAGGTTTGCTTAGTTGTTATAGGGAATCGTATAGGACTTTACGGTATATGTTCATGTTTAATATGATTTAGTGCAACTTTTTTCCAATTTGGCTGTTATCTCTATGTACTGTTATGATTCCCGCATTTTTATATTGTTGGTCTCATTGAATGTTTCTTATTTAGGTAGCTATGGTAAACGTATTAGCTCCCGTAATTCTCAGTCAACAACTCCTACATCAAATTCAACTAACTGGGCTTCATTGATTGATACAGGAGGGATTCCTCCATCATCAAGTCAAAGTGTACAGAGTTATAGAAGTCCATCGGCATGACATACGCTTCATGTGTCGTCCGAGGGTGATCATTCTCCAAGGCATACAAGGCATACATTACTAATATCAATCAAAGAAGGATAAAGCTTATGGATTACATTCCATGGTTAAGAAAGCAACTTGAAGGAAATCCCAATATAGATTTTCATAGGCTTGCAATTGGGCCTTCCTTCTCTACAGTTTCTTACAATGCATACTAGGTGAATGGTTACCTTTTTTATACATCAGTGGAAGAAAAGATTTCTACTACACAAAACAGCGGAGTGACCATAGATGCCTTTCACCAGCTTTAGAGCAAGTGCCAAAGATACTAACCTTGTCGAAGACGATACTTCTTAATTCGGCATCGTGCAACAGATACTTGAACTTGATTATGGAGCTTTCACATAAGTTGTTTTTTACTGCGATTTGGTCTGAGTCGAGGACAAAACAAACGGATCATATATGGAGGCAGATACAAACCTGAGATTCGTCAACTTCGAAAAGTTTATGAGAAGTTCTAAAGAAGTTGATGAGCCCTTCATCCATGCTTCTCAAGATACCCAAGTCTTTTATTGCGCCGATGAGACTAGGGAGTACTAGCATCTAGTTTTAGAATCTCCCATAAGATCAACACCAAATGTGAATGCTTATGAAGATCCATATACCTTTAATGCATCCGCGAATGAAGCTGCTCTAATTTCCACATTTGTAGCATATGATGAGCATGGGGGCAAAGATCAGGTAACTCATGTTGATATATGAATTTTCATAATAGTTCCAATAGAATTGTGACACAGTCAGCTTAAAAGAAAATATGGCATGTTTTACTTGTCGACTTGATAAGTTTTGGTAATCTAAGTTCATAGAATATCAGATGGATTCAAACCCTCCCCACTTAATGTTAAAAAAACACGCTAACCCTGCCCAATTTCTGCACGCACAATATCGCATGTTAACAGAAGTACACCCCTTAAATATAATTATAGGCATATACCTCCCTCCTCAGTCACATCTTGTACCTCATGTTTTGGAATTTACATCTAGATAGTATAACAATGTTTTGGATGTTATCCTTGCAGTTTACTTTCCATTAAATCTCACATCACATGTGCTAGTCTCAGACTCTCAGTCTCACCAAATTAGATGAGTATAAGTGAATGCAAGGGTAACGTCTAAAGCACTGTTACTGTCAAAATATGATGTGCATATTTTTAGATGATGTGCATAATTATCTCATTAATTATGGATTAGTTTATATCATGTGCATATTTAAGCCCACTAATGTCAGACATATTTTTGTTGTAGGTATAACATTCTAAATTGGGTCTTCATTTGTTCTTTCTTATCACCAAAGCTTTCTCCCGGGAAGAATAAGAAAAATGTCAGGATTCACACAAGATTGGGAACGAGTTGTGCAGAGATTGAAACTGTTAAGAAATGTAATCAATCCATCCTTATGTCTCTCTTTTTATTCTTATGTGCTTTTATTCTTATTTTGAATATACATTTCTCTTATTATAGGAGATTTAGATGTTTAATTGTTGTTATGCTCTGATTATGTTTTGAATATTTTTTTTTGAAGATCTGAAGGTCCAAGTTGAACTTATTTGTGTCCAATCTTTGATTATGATTTGAATTTATTATCAAAACTAAATTTTATTGATTGTTATTAAAATTTGTTTAGAAAATATAATTTGTGAAATGATTTTAGGTTGAGTCATCCATAATACCCAATCTGAATGATACTAGTGCAGGGATTCAACTGAATCAGATTTGTTGAAAGTAATAGTTGTTCCAGCTATTTTAATTTGAATTAAAAATTCAAAATATAGGTCGGATGCGAACAAAGATATAGATTTTTTAAAATTATATTATAAATTCAAATGAAGGTCAGATGCTAATCGAGATACAACATAACGGATAAAGTATGTTTTAATTTTGAAAAGGTAAGCGCAGATAGAGTCCGACCTATTTGGAATAGAACGACAAAACTAGAACTGACTATGTGTCAGATGGAGTCCATTCTTTCACTCTCTTTTAGAACAAATTCAGTTGGTGCTTTCTTGGCCATTCTCCACTAGTGTAATTTACTTTTTAATTATGAAATTAGGTGGTTGAACACTACCAGCAACACCAACTATCTAATAGGTGGTAGAGGTGTCTACCAACATATTTACTTGGTGGCTAAATCTAGTGGCTGGAAGTATACAACTTCTAATGTACTTTTGAATTGCTAAATTACGGTCGCTGAAAGCTAATAGCTGCACATATGATATTTTTAGTTGCTAAAGGGTTCCACCATCCATAGTTGCTGGAAGCTGGTGGTTAGAGGTTTATGTAAACCAAAGTTGTTTTTGGTTGCAAAAAATAAATGTTAAAGAGTTTCACCAATTATGGTTGGTAAGAAAACAGTTATTAAAGCCAAGTTTTCTTGTATTTATGTGAAAACTTAAGTGTTATCTCATATTCTTCTTATCATGTGTTTCATTTGAAGAATAAAGTATCTTGTTGTTGATTAACATTTTGTCAGAGAATTGGTTCAGGATAAGGAGTTGAAGTTCTCATATACTTTCATTATTGATCAAGTTGATGATATTTTCACAAAGGGTCTTGCTGATCCTAGATTTTCTCAACCGGAGTTTGAAAATTTCTCAAGGTATGCGTCATGTGATTGGTGGCACCACTATCAAGAAGCAGTCATAGGTATAAACCGGATTGTGATTGGCCATATATGCATCACGAGGTCCAACAGAGGATTGGTTACCTCCTCTTTTACTGCCATTCCTGGGCGGGGGACGTCGTGGAATAAAATAATTCTCATCAAATCGCTTTCTACAATTACGAGCATCATGATAAGGTTGCTCACATATTCGTCAAATAGTTGCTGGATTCCCATTCCTGGTAAGAGGAACATCACGAGCACGAGTAGTCTTTTCAAATTTAGCTTGATGAGGGGCAGGGAACGATTTATATTGCGCATCAACACGAAGATCATAAGCCAAAATCATAGATTCAAACTGATTAGTGGTTATTAAGCTCATAGTAGTAATGAGAGAACTGACAATATTTTCATACGCCGAATCAAGACCTTTGAGTACATAATGACAAAATTCTTTATTTGAAATTTCATGACCACTAGCAGCAAGAGAATCAACAATATTACGAACAGATTGAATATAATCAGCCATTGATAAATACCCTTGGTGACAATTTGTAGAAAAGACTTCAAATGAATAAGAGTAGCATCGGTTTTGGATGCATAAAATTCAGTAAGTTTGGTTCATACCTCTGAAGACGATTGACAAGATTTTACCTTTGCTAAAATAGGTGATGTGAGTGACGATAAAATCCAGCCAAGTAATAACTTACCAGTTGGATTCCAAAAAATAAAATTAGGGTTAGGAGAACCATCAGTGTTCTTAACCCGTGGACATTTGCTGGAACCATTAACAAAACCTTCAAGATCATAACCTTGTAAATAGGGTAAAAATTGTGCCTTCCAAAGAAGAAAATTATGACCTACGAGCTTTTCTGAAGTAGCTTCATGATGTAATTTTAGAAGTGGTAAATAAAGAGTTCGTTACTCGAACTTGTGAAGGTAATGATTTTAGAAAATATAGGACTTAATCTAAACTAATAAAAATCAGGAAAATAAACTAGAGATGATTTTTAGAAAATATGGAGAAAACCAGGAATCAAGATTCGGTTATTTCTAACAATTTATGTGATTAATCGGGTAATTCTTTTAAATAAATTAAGCTCAAATATTGCCAAAATAGGTTTTATGCAAACAAGTAGAGGTAAATCATAAGCATGGGACATCAGAGGTCGTTAACCCAGCATGACCCATCAAACAAAAACACCACTACTGAATGAAAACCGTTTTTCTATTATGAAACTATGTAATTTTAACAAATAAAGAATTATAGTTAATTAATTAAAAATAGACTTACCACAATAAATTGAGAGAAAAACCTCCTCCATCATCCCAGTAGATATACTTAGCTCATGGTGAAGAAAACTTGCTCAAAAGTTGATTTCATTGCTCAAAATATTGATTACAAGGTTAAAGAATAGTGCAACAGCTGAACAGATACGTATATAAGTGTCACAGAACAGGGTTCAGCTGTTACAGAGAGCTTTAAGCAACAGAAATGTTCAAAATCTAAGGCAACAGGAGCAGAGCTGTAACAGTGGAACAGCAACAGTTAAAGATGTTGCTTAGTCATCTTCTTCAGCGATAGTGGGTGAAGAACAGGGCCGGCGATGCACCAGCAGGTGACCGGCGGTGCCGGAACTCCACCGGAATTTCTCTGAATCGATCTCTAGGGTTTTGTATCTCTTTTTCTTGGAATCTCTTGGTATTTATAGACTTAACAAACCCTAGAG